>SNQJ01S0023805.1:0-14118 GCA_010110895.2 Picea sitchensis | reverse complement strand
ATTTTCCCAAAATATCTAGATAAGGAAGGTTGATGGATAGTAATGAGGGGGGGTTGAGGAGACTTGGGGAAGTGCGTATGGAAACTTGATAAATAGGGAGAAGAAGTAGAGAGGAGGGGGATGGAGAGGTTGTGAAATTTTTGGAAGATAATTTTTGTGATAGTTTTCTTTGAGCATTTGTGCTTTGCTGTTCTTGGAGTCATAGGCACGGAGGGCCAAGAAATCGAAAGGTTTCTTGGAGCTAGGAAGCCGGTCAGGCTCCTAGTTGGTAGGGAGGATTCCGTTGTTTCACTCTGGGCAAGCGGGAAAAGAATACTTGGAAGCGCCTAGGACTACATTACAACTGATGAGCTTCTACAAACTAAGGAGGAGGTATTTTTCAGTGATAATTTTTGTTATTGATATTTTGGGAATACTTATGTTTTAAGTTCTTAAATCTTAAAGTTAGCCTACTACTTATTTCATCATGTTATTAGATTTATCATTGAGAAGATGTGCCAGAAATGTGTAAATAAAAATCAATGAAATAATGCTAAAACAAAGTTGTTAATGTGTAAGTATTTAAATAAATAGTTAATTGCTTAGCATCCTATGGATGGGTGATACACACAATCCCTAGATGGAGCCTAATGCTGTAACATAGGTTAAAATTCGGAATTAAAATTCAATTTTTTTATTAGAATATGTTTTCTTTGTTTATCTAAATGTTAATTTGATTTTAATCTATTAGATTAATTTTGCTTTATGTATTTTGTATTAATTTTTATATTGGATTTTATCTTTTAATGAATATTTGTTTAAAACATTAGTTTATTATGTTTAGATTTATTAACTTTAGTTTTATTTTAGATGTTAATTACTTTGATTTAATTTTAATCATTTAAATTTTATTTTTATATATTTTTGTATCGTTTTTTTATATGAAATTAGGTTATTTTGTTTAAATATAGTATTAAAAAACTAATGAAATATTGTTTGCATGTAGGTCGAGCATGTTAAAACATGAATGGTCTTTATAATGTGTTAAAATTAATTCAAACCTAATTCTTGGATTGAGAGCTAGATTCAATCACAACTATTGATCTAACCGGATCAGAGTTATGGGTTTATTATTGTATTACAAAGGCTCCGAAAGACCCGAAGTTCTGATTCTGATTTACATCAACACTATGACGTCATGTCGATCCATCAACATCAAGATGTCAGTCATTTTCTAAAGTTGCTCTATGATCCCCTTTCGATCCGAGATACGTCAGGACTGCCACGTCATGTTGGCCTCTCAACTATCGGATCATCGGGCTCCTAGACTGCAGTTGCACACCATATCGATCTAATCTGATATGACATCATGTCAGGCCATCAACACCGGGATGTAAGACTTTTTATGAAACCCTTCTCACGATCTCTTCTGGTCTGATGGACAACTGGACATTTACACGTGGCATGCCTTTATGCCACATCAATGACAACAAAGATCGATGAGGGGTGTCACGTGTTTTTAGTGACGTCAGCATGCCATGTCATGTCGGGTCACCGAACATCGGGTTTGATTATTGAAGTTGTATGTTTTTCAAGGAAAGGTCGATCCGGTAAAGCATGGTCCCACTTCTAAAAGGTTACACTATGCACGAGGTTTCGGGGCATGTTAGTTCAATTTCGAATCTTCTATGAAATACCTATTCTATATAAATCCAAGAATACCAAATTCCATGATAAATGTGGGATTAATTAATGATTGTGATAGTTCAAATTAAAGCAACATCTGACAATTGTGGTGGCATATGGACGTTGATCCGAAGATTGTTGTGTATCAATTATCTTGAGTCTAATTTGGGGCATCCGATCAAAAAAATGAAGAGGTTTTTGTAGTTGAAGAGATCCATGGATTATCTGATCAGATCAACATTTTTAGAATAGGAAGATATATCCAGGATCGAATAAGAATTTCTATTGTAATTTTTGTGTATAAATATCTATTCAAAGAGATTGTAAAGGGACTTTTTGAGATCGAGGCATATTGAAGCTTTAAATAAATATTTTATTTACAGGAAGAAAGAGATTCATGGGTTTCATATCATCATTTTGTGTGTTTCTTGTTCATGTTTTCATATGTCTTCATGAATAATTTTCTTCAAATTAGTTTGTCGGTGTCACAAGTGTTGCAATTTGGTATGACTTCCACTGCAGTAAGTTTTTGTTGATGTTCAGATCTGTCAATACCATAGAAAAAAATTCATGAGGACATTAGTACCCCTTTGTTTTTAGAGAGGTGGTTCTCCTCTTTGGATAAAATATATATCTTTGAATATCTTGGAGAAGGGAGAATGCTAGATAGCAAACCCCAAATATTTATTGTTTGGATTTAAATGAATATGGTTATTCAATAACCCAATATGATATTTATGTGCAACAATAAGTTCTTTACAAGTAAAATATTGAAGATGAGCTTCAATATCAAAAAATATAAATACTCAATGCCACATATATAATCCTCTATAGATACATGCATATCTCCTCACAAGAGAAAAGGGAAAATATTTGTTATCATCTCAAAGAATTTTAAAAGAATATTGCAGTTAAAATGGAAGGGGATTTGATAGGTCAACCTAAAATATCTCATACTTAAAACTCAAAGTTACAAGATACAGTCAAGATCAACCCCAAAAGTAACTATTCGTGGAGTCTTTATCATAAAATATATCTAACAATATACAAAATCCATTTGACAGTCACATATATGGTTTCAAATTCTCCATGATCATATATGAAAAGTCTTGGAAGATTATAAGAAGAACACTTGAGAACTCAGCCCCATGATTGTTTCAAGAATACAAACACAAAGCTTTGAGAAAACAATGTAGAAGAAGAAAAGAATGGAGAAGAATGACAATTTTTGCTTGCTGATCAAAATATNCAAACCCCAAATATTTATTGTTTGGATTTAAATGAATATGGTTATTCAATAACCCAATATGATATTTATGTGCAACAATAAGTTCTTTACAAGTAAAATATTGAAGATGAGCTTCAATATCAAAAAATATAAATACTCAATGCCACATATATAATCCTCTATAGATACATGCATATCTCCTCACAAGAGAAAAGGGAAAATATTTGTTATCATCTCAAAGAATTTTAAAAGAATATTGCAGTTAAAATGGAAGGGGATTTGATAGGTCAACCTAAAATATCTCATACTTAAAACTCAAAGTTACAAGATACAGTCAAGATCAACCCCAAAAGTAACTATTCGTGGAGTCTTTATCATAAAATATATCTAACAATATACAAAATCCATTTGACAGTCACATATATGGTTTCAAATTCTCCATGATCATATATGAAAAGTCTTGGAAGATTATAAGAAGAACACTTGAGAACTCAGCCCCATGATTGTTTCAAGAATACAAACACAAAGCTTTGAGAAAACAATGTAGAAGAAGAAAAGAATGGAGAAGAATGACAATTTTTGCTTGCTGATCAAAATATGGATTACATAATGATGGCTTGTATGTCTCTCTCTTGCTCCTTTGAATTCCCTCTTAACAATGAATTTTGGAACCCATGAAGTCTCTCTTTCCCCTTTTTAAAAGAAATGCTTTTGTAACTACTTGAGTAGTTAGGGTTTTTCCTTTTTTCTCTTTGAATTCCTTTTTATTTTTTAGAAAATAAATTTAATTAATACAACATTGGAATCTCATTAATGACTTGAATTCATTGATATTAATTATTTCAATTGGGCCCCAAAAATCTTTAAATAAAAGTTTTTTAAATAAACTTTTATTTCGAATCATTTTTAATTTGTTGCCTCCTTTAAGAGATGACTGCGTTTTAATTTTATGGTAAGTATGTGTATATTGACATCCCATTAAACCACTTCTAATGTTATCTTCATTGTATTATCTTTCCAACGATATAAATTTTCCCAAATCCGTTGCCCAGATCTCAATATATGAGCTCGTGAAGTTGAGTTGTCACGCAGACCCATTAAAAATGAAGTTTTCTGATATTTTAATTTATAGGGAAAATGGATAAACCTTCATCATTTTAAACCTATACCATCATTTTTTACGTCTAAATATATTTCCAATGTTATAAATTTTGTGTGGTTCCGACACCCAGAGCTTAAGTTATGGCCTCCGCAAGATCAACACTCAACGACTGTCGATCAAAATTGATGGGCAAATCTCAGTCCTTGGATTGAATTTGTTTTTCTTCATGAAAATTCAAAATTTTCTTCATAGAGGTTATCCCAATTGCATGGGATATTACAAATATTCATGTTATATAATACTAAGTGTTTCATACACTTAGCAAGAAACAAAGAAGAGAAGAAATTATGGAGCTTGGAGGATTCGACCCTTGGAAAATTGTTGAATAAAATAATAATTTTTGGAACCCTGTCATCGTCCAACTCATGCCCAGTCAACACTGAGTCATCACTGAGTCATTGTCGAGTCATATCCCACATGTCATAAAATCATTAGATGCAAAATATAACCAATAATACGCCATCATGTGTCACAAATTGCATGCTTCCATGTGAAAGGATCTTGTTGGTTTAGAATGTAATGTAATGAAACTTGAGAAAATAAGAAAAGTATGGGAGCATGTAAGAGAGGGTAGGTGAAGGGAAATTGTGGGTAACAAAAGTTGATGGGGTAGTTTGTAGGTTTTGGGGATGGAATGGCAGGTTGAGGAGTGATGTGAGTAAGGGAGTGAGGGATGACTGGTGTTCGCCCACCCGCAAGCTATATTACTTTTAAAAAAGTTTAAGTAGGGAGAGGGTAAAGATATGAGAGGG
Source organism: Picea sitchensis (assembly GCA_010110895.2). Taxonomy (NCBI): domain Eukaryota; kingdom Viridiplantae; phylum Streptophyta; class Pinopsida; order Pinales; family Pinaceae; genus Picea; species Picea sitchensis. The sequence goes on along the minus strand of SNQJ01S0023805.1, from coordinate 9,311 downwards.
GGCTAGGGTAATTTGCAGGTGGAGGAGGGATAAGGGTGACATAAGGTGATGTAGGTGGGAAGGTAAGTGTCAGAAGTGGAGTTAGGATCATGGCGGGTTGGCAGGGATGGGAAGGTGAAGGAGTAAGGAGATGAGTCTGCCAACCCGCAAATCTGATGAGGAGATGAGGGAAGAGTCCCAAAAACTTCTAAGTGTGGAGGCTAGTGGAGCGTATGGGAGAAGAGTGAGGTAAAGTATGGAGAGAAATATGTTGAGTGAAAATTCTAAGTGTTGAGTATGAAAGAAAAGAAGAGAGGAGAGGAGAAGAGTTTGAAAATGAGACTAAGTATGAAAGAGGTGCACCCTTTTTTGCTTAAACTTTAAAATTGGATATCTTGAGCATATTAACTCGAATTTCTAATACGAAAAATGTGTGGTGAATATGAGACTGAGGGTTGCAGAATGAACCTATAAAAGTTAAAAAGATGTATTATTTTGATATCAAGGATTTTAGGAATACAAGAGCGGAAAATTATAGATGACCAAATGTTGGTTAACAAATGGCTCCAACTGCAGGACAATGACCGCTTGTGGGTTGTTGAGAACACCATAATCTCAAGACTAGATGCCTTCTCCATTGGGATGTGTAGTCATCTTCATAATTCAATATAAATACCGCCTTATTGTGCAAAACTTCAACTGAGAAATAAACTATGTACAAGAAGATCTAACTGCCCTATCCTACTTGGAGGAAAGAGGCAATTTTAGGTGTAGGTAGATTTCCAATGGAGCCATTTGAGCATCCAATTGACTTGTGAAATGGGCTCCAACAATAAGAAAAATATTGGGGTTGCTACCAATAAATCAAGAGCATGCCCAAAATGTACCACAATGGGATTGAGCAATGTGTGCAGAAGACTTGTTTGCATTGGCGAGCTTACAATGCTTTTGAACCAATATCCAATATAATCTACTCTTGGATGCCCAAGAGTGATGCTATCTTCATTCAAATGAGAAATTTATTTCTTGAAAGCATTTTCTTTTTTTTCTTTCTCCGCTTTCAATATTCTTGTTTCACTGGCGATGTCTTGGCAATGTTCTTCTTCTATGCAATGACTACCTTTTTTGTTCTCAAAATTGTTTTCTTCCACCAATTATTCTTTATTTCGGTTGAATTATTCTTGCATATTTGGTGGAGATTCTTTAATTTATTCCTCATATGGAGGATATGAGAGGCTGATATCTTTTTCTTGGTCTTTAGAATTCGTGCCTTCATTCTTAGCAACAAGATTTGATTCAGAAAAGTCTTGTAGTGTTTCATGATATTCTTCTTTTGAATCATTCATTTCATCTTTTTGTGTCCATGTGGGAGAGGGTGGGTGGGAAAACCTTTCAAAAAATATATATTTTAATATTTCCCAATTGGTAATGGTACCTGGCAACAATGAACTATACCATTCAAGAGCATTCCCACCTAGAGTTTGCAAGAATAATCTACATGTAACATTCTCTTTAGTGAGATTGAAAATTTCACATGCACATTAGAATCTAACCAAATGTTTCTCTACATCCTCCAAAGTATTCCCAAAGAATGTAGAAAAATTTTCCATAGAAATAATGGGCATCTGAAAATTTTCTTCTGGTAGATTTAAAGGGCCTTTATGTAGTTGCCTTCTTCTTTGGGCACTTTTGCTCTTTTTTGCATCCTGTAAAGCCATTGATGGGCTTTTTGGAGAATATAAATAAGTATTGTGATATGAACAACATTATTTGGTGAAGTCGCCATGATGATTTTCTTGAAAATTTAAAATATTTTCAATAGATTCGCCAGGGAAATGACCCTTCTTGATTTTTTATAGTTCTCGGTTCTTTGCAAATTTTGATTTTTTCCTTGTCCTCAAAATATATTGAATCATTTTTCTGATGCATCGAGAACAAGTAACTGTTTTCTTGAATCTTTCTTTTGAAATAGTAAACCATTAAGACTTTGGTTCCTCAATCAGATCATCTTGTCTCAGACATCTTGAAAATAAATCGATCCCTAGTGGAGTCACCGAAAATGTTGATACTTGGATCTGTCAATACCAAAACAACAACCTCATAAGGACATTATTCCCCCTTCGTTTTCATAGAGGTGGTTCTCCTCTTTGGATAAAAGATATAACTTTGAATATCTTGGAGTAGGGAGAGTGCTAGACAACAAACCCCAAATCTTTATTGCTTGGATTTAAATGAAAATGGTTATTCAATAACCCAATATGATCTTTATGTGCAACAAGAAGTTATTTACAAATAAAAGATTGAATAGGAGCTTCATTATTAGAAAATATAAATACTCAATGCCACATATATAATCCTCTATAGATACATTCATATCTTTTCACAAGACAAAAGAGAGAATATTTCTGATCATCTCAAATAATTTTAAAAGATTATTGTAGTTAAAATGGAAGGGGATTTGATAGGTCAATATCAACTATCTCATACTTAAAACTCAAAGTTACAAGATACAATCAAGATCAACCCCGAAAGTAATTCTTTGTGGAGTATTTATCATAAAAGATATCTAACAATATACAAAATCCATTTGATAGTCACATATATGGCTGCAAATGCTCCATTATCATATATGAAAAGTCTTGGAAGATTACAAGAAAAACACTTGAGAACTCAGCCCCATGTTTGTTTCAAGAATACAAAGACAAAGCTTTGAGAAAACATTGTAAAAGAAGAAAAGAATGGAGAAGAATGAAAATCTTTGCTTACTGATCAAAATCTTGATTACATAATGATGGCTGGTTTGTATCTCTCCTACTCCTTTGAATTCCCTCTCAACAATGAATTCTGAAACCCATGAAGTCTCTCTTTCCCCTTTTTAAAAGAAATTCTCTTGTAACTACTTGAGTAGTTATGTTTTTTCCTTTTCTCTCTTTGAATTCCTTTTTATTTTTTAACAAATCACTTTAATTAATGCAAATTTAGAATCTCATTAATGACTTGAAGTCATTGATATTCATGATTTAAAGTGGGCCCCAAAAATCTTTAAATAATTTTTTTTTAAATAAACTTTTATTTCAAATAATTTTTAATTTTCTGCCTCCTTTAAGAGATGACTATGTTTTAATTTTCTCGTAAGGATGTGGATAATTTAATCCCTTTAAAACACTTCTGATGTTATATTCATCGTCTTTTATTTCCAACGACACAAAGTTTTCTGAAACCCGTCGCCCGGATCTCAAGATATGAGCTCGTGAAGTTGAGTTGTCACACAGACCCATTAAAAATGAAATTGAATGATATTTTAATTTATATGGAAAATTTATATGGAAAACTGTACCATCATCTTCTACGTCTGAATACCTTTCTAACGGTATAAATGTTTTGCGATTCTAACACATGTAGCTCAAGTTATGGCCTCTGCAAGATCAACGCTCAGCCATCGTCGATCAAAATTGATGGGCAAATCTCAACCCTTGGATTGATTTTGTTTTTCTTCATGAAAATTGGACTTTTTCTTCATAGAGGTTATTCCACATGCATGGGATATTACAAATATTCATGGTATATAATACTAAGTGTTTCATACACTTAGCAAGAAACAAAGAAGAGAAGAAATTATGGAGCTTGGAGGATTCAACTCTTGGAAAATTGCTAAATAAAATAATAATTTTTGGAACCCCATCATCATCCACCTCATTCCCAGTCATCACTGAGTCATCACTGAGTCATTGTCGAGTCATATCCCACGTGTCAAAAACTCATTAGATGACAAATATAACCAATAAAATGCCGACATGTGTCACAAATTGTATGCTGCCATGTGGAAGGATCTTATTGGTTTGGAATGTAATGTAATGAAACTTGAGAAAATAAGTAAAGTATGGGAGGATGTATGAGAGGGTAGGTGAAGGGAAAATTGTGGGTAGCATAAGTCGAGGGGGTATTTTGTAGGCTGTGGGGATGGGTTGGTGGGTTGAGGAGTGAGGTGAGTAAGGGAGTGAGGGATGACTGATGTTTGCCCGCTCACGAGCTATATTACTTTTTAAAAAGTTTAAGTAGGGAGAGGGTAAGGAGATGAGAGGGGACATAAGTAATTTGTAGGTGGAGGAGGGATAAGGGTGACATAGGGTGATGTAGGTGGGAAGGTAAAGTGTAGGCAGTGAAGTTAGGAGCATGGCGGGTTCAAAGGGATTTGAAGGTGAAGGAAGTAAGGAGATGAGTCCGCCAACCCGCGAACTCGATGAGGAGATGAGGGAAGAGTCCCAAAAATGTCTAAGTGCGGAGGCTAGTGGAGCGTATGGGATAAGAGAGGTAAAGTATGGAGAGAAAGATGTTGAGTGAAAATTCTAAATGTTGAGTATGAAAGAAAATAGGAGAGGAGAGGAGAAGAGTTTGAAAATGAGACTAAGTATGAAAGAGGTGTGCCCTTTTTTTCTTCAACTTTAAAATTAGATATCTTGGGCATATGAACTCAGATTTCTAATTTGAAAAATGTGTGGCGAAGCTGAGAATGAGGTTGCAGAATGAACCTATAAAAGTTAAAAAAAAATGTCTTATTTTGATATCAAGGATTTTATGAATCCAAGAGCGAGAAAATATAGATGACCAAATTTTGGTCAACAATTTTTAAGACGATTATTGAGGTTCAACCTTTCCTCTATTTTATTGTGAGTAAAATAAGACCCGCACTTCAATATTTTGTTTATAATTCTCAAATAATTTCATGACACAGGTAAATTTGTTGTTATTTATTCTATTGGAAAGGAAGTAATATTTATCTTTATTGGATACATTGCTTCTTGTTTAGAATTTTGTTTATCTCAATTCTTCTTTCCACATTATTAAACTATGAATGAACTTTATGAATGAGATCAAGCCTCTTTTATTTCTGGTGGTCATTGATGGAAATATCAGATTATAACCAGGGATTAAAGATCTTATAATAAATTGTATATTTTCTTTGAGATGCCTTGATATTGTTTTTTGAGCCTAGAACAATCTCAGGAACAACAGTTTGTATGAATGGTTGGTTATGCCATTTGGTTTATACAACACATCGACTACATTTATGAGACCAATGAACGATGTTTTACACCCTTATCTAGATTTATTTGTTATTGTCTATTAGGATGATATACTGATTTATAGTGCTACCTGGGAGGACCACATCTCACATCTTATGCAGGTGTTAGAGACCTTGAAGAAGACCAACTTCTCGCAAATCTCAAGAAATGTGAGTTTTCTCAGCAGTCTTTGGTGTATTTGGGGTATGTGGTTGGTGGAGGGGAGCTCAAGATAGATCTCGCAAAGATGGAGGCCATCATGAAATGACTTGTTCCTACAAATGTCTTTGAAGTTGGGAGTTTTGTTGGGGAAGCAAAATACTTGTGGAAGTTCATAGCTTCATTTTCAATAGTAGTTGCACCATTCCACACCATAAAGGCCAGTGGTAAGATTTTCTAGTGGGGGAAGAATCAACAAAAGGTCTTTGATGAGATCGAAAGAAAGATCAATCAAGCACCAATGCTCGCACTACCAAACTTGTAGAATCTCTTCGAAGTGGATACATATGCAAGTGGGTATTCCATGGGAGCAATACTAATGGAGGGAGGAAGGCATGCATGCTATCATTTTGAAGTAGTTCATGGGACGGTTCTCAACTACCCTACCTATGACAAGGAGCTCAATGCCTTGGTACAATCTGTCAAAAAGTGGAAACACCATCTAATGGGAAAGGGGACCATCATCCACACATATCACCAACCACTACAATATTTCCAAGCCCAGAGTAAGCTACAACAAAACATGAATTACAAGTGGATGAGTTTTTTACAACAATTTCATTTAGTCATACAATATAAGAAGGGTAGCACAAATAAGTTGGCAGACATGCTTTCACGACCACCCACATCTAAGGTTACAACTTTGGGAACTTTGATTCACATGGAGCCCTTTACCCATGATGCATATAAAGAGACATACACAGAAGATGAGGACTTCAAGTAGGTGTTTCAACAGCTACATGGAAAAATTCATATAGAAGAAGGTGAATGAAAGGTTGACTATCATTTCAATAATGGTTCACTCTACAAGATCGACAAGCTTTGTGTTCTTAAAGGTAAATGATTTCAGCTTATCAGAGAGGCTCGCACCTCCAAGGTTGCAGGACATTTTGGTGCTGGGAAGACAGTTGCCAACTTACAGAGGTATGTGTACTGGCCCAGAATGCAAGAAGATGTAGCACAATATATTAGAGGATGTATACTTTGTTATACTTGTAATCCCAATAATATGAAGCAAGGTCTATACCACCCCTTCCCTATACCCACTTGACCTTGGGAAAGTATTTCCATGGATTTTGTGGGAGGTTTACCAAAAACCAGGAAGGGACATGAATATCTATTTGTGGTAGTTGACAGGTTCAAAAAAATGTGCATTCTCATGCCTTGTAAAAATACCATCAACAAACAAGAAGAAACAAACATGTTCTTTGAATGGGTCTGGGTGCACTTTGGGATACCAAGGAGCATCATCTCAGATAGAGATACCATATGTCTCAATGCATTTTGGAATATATTGTGGGAGAAGATGGACACTAAGTTGAATATGTCAACAACATTCCATCCACAAACAAATGGGTAGATGGAAGTAATGAACATGATTTTGGTGCAACTTTTGAGAGGTTACAATCAGAAGCATTCGAAGACCTGGGATGAAAATATGATCTATATACAACACTCTTATAACATAGAATTCCACACTTCTATTGGTAAGTCACCTTTTGAAACTTTCTTTGGATATTTTCCACCTTCACCCTTAGATGTTGTATATGGAACCAATGAGGAGTGAGGGAGGACCTCACAGGAGATGCATTAAAAGAAAAACAAATTGTTGAGAAGATCAGGTCTATCCATTTGCAAGTGCAATAGACACTGAAGAAGTCAAAGGAAAAGTACAAGGCTAGGCATGACCATCACATAACAAAGAGAACATTTAGAGTGGGAGACATAGTATGGTTACAACTAAATAAGGAAAGGCTATAGGGTCCTGGTAAGGAGATCAAGGATATGCAGTATGGTCCTTTTGAGGTATTGGAAAAGGTGGGAGACAATTTCTACAGACTCAATATACTCCCATACATGCACATTTACTCATTAGTGAACGTGGAAAATCTCAAACTCTACGAGCCTTCCATGTTGAATCAGGAGGATGAGAAGGTCCTACCTTCCATAGAGGGCTTAGCACCAGATGATCGAGCATAATTAGTAGAGGAATTTTTTTTGTGGAAGTAGTCCATAACTACAAGATATGAGTAGCATGACCTTTGGAAGATTGGGTTGAATGGACAACTTCCAAGAAAAGCAAAATGGTACTCCAAGGAGAAGGTAGAGGAAACATTTCCTCACCTTATTTAGTGAATATTTTGGTGACCAAAATTCTCCCTAAATGGGGAGGTATGATCCATATTGGATCATTATATTATTTTTCATCTATCTCAATGCTTCCAAAGTGGAAACAATTGGAGGAATCAACTTGCAGGGTCATTTCATTGGCAGGTCCTAGTTTGGAAAATTGGGGTTCAGAACCTTCCAGATCCATTTTGAGGCATTAAACGACATTTTTGGGGGTCTGGTGTCTAAAACTTATGTGCACTCCCTAGACAATCTTCTACATCCCGTGACCTTTACAACGATACAGATCGTGTGTCAATCGGATTTCGTATGAAAAAGTTATGCCTCCCACAAGTTGACCTATCATGTTGACCACCATGGTACGAGAGGATGCCATGTCAGCCCCCATTACTCATGCATATGAGGCTAGCCACATGAATAATTTCAAGAAGATTATAGAAGGTTCAAAACCCTACTATAATTGAGGGTTGAGGAAGTAAAAAACCTACCCCTAGATGGATATCAAGCTATGTTAAATACCCGACCACTAGGGGGACAAGGGTTCCATTCTATGTTATTGTATTTTGTTCCATAGCAGAGCATAACAACTCGGAGTGGGAAATTAGAGAGAATAATAGAGGGGGTTAATGTTCTGTAGCAACCTAACATGCCACAGGTCCAAGGTAACTCCATAGACAATGCGTTCTCCTTTGTACATGCATTATTTCCATACTAGAGAAAATAGAGCAGATCAACCTCACCTTCTAGTCGGGTTTTCTCCCGTAAGGGTTTCCCAAAGAAAATATTTGTGTCATTTTGTGGATGGTGTGCTATTGTATTTTATTGTTCTCTATTTTCCGTATTTTATCGATTTCATGCATAAGCAGAAGTTCAGTGACTAAATATTCTGGAATCTAAAGGAGTTTTAACCTTCATAATGTAGATTTCAATTTTGTTTATCAGATTTGTTGTGATGAACTGTTCTAGTGGAATATCCATGATAGTTTATAGACGAAGAAGTCATAACCTTAGGAGACATGGTGGAGAATTATCTTCACCGGTATTTTCTAGACTCTATTACATTGTTTAAGCTTCCTCAATTCATGGGCACATGATTTGAAAACATGGATCCCAATGAGCTTTGTAACATACATGTCTCTCTCTAGCATTATGAGAGAACTCTCTGTGAGTTATCTATATCCTTCTGTGCCCACATTGAAGAGTATCATAAAATTGAACACAACCTCAAATTTAAAATTGAATTCCTCATGGGAATGTTGGTCACACAGAAGGAGCAGTTGGATGTACTGTCAACACAAGTTCGAGAACTAAGACATCATAAGGGAACTACAAGTTTTGGACAACAAGAAGAAATGTTTGCAACTACTTCTCCCATAGGATCAAATTGGCTTCAACTGACCTTATCCCATGCCTTTCCAGACAGTGAGAAGTAGACGCATCCTCCATAACGTCTAGGACCATCAAAGCAAAAAGATGGAACATTACAATTCTGAATTTCTCTAATCTATTCTAAATCTATGGTAGACCTATCTTCTTTAGTCTATTTTCTGAATTTAGTGTTAGCTGGTATATTGTACGCTCCTGTACAATTTTGGGCTTGAAATAATTTTTGGACCATCTAGAAAGTCTCATTAGGATTTGGACAGTAAAATCATGGCAAGTTACCCTTTTGTAAAGCCTTGTTGTGTGCCTCGACTACAACCTTTTAATTAATACAAATTTCGCAGTGTTTGTTAAAAAAAAAGGCGCCAAGTGATTATGACGATGATAGAGTAGGGAAATCAATGGATTTCCATTTCATTGAATTATTTGAGAGAGTACCATTGTTTTCCTATTGTACTTAGAATATAAACACAATCCATTCATTAATCATTAGTAGTGCTCATAATATAATTTTGCATGCATTGGTATCAAGGTCTA
>SNQJ01S0023804.1:177319-220681 GCA_010110895.2 Picea sitchensis | reverse complement strand
CTGGTTTTTTAAGTTGGATTTATGCCGTTCGGAGTCTTCCTCCATTTGATCACCCTGTAAAAACAAACCGTGACATTAAACCTGATGGGCTTCGGGCTCTGCTCCTGCTAGCAATCCAGGAGTGACTTCCGAACGCCAACAGTGAGTGAAAACTTTGTAAGGAGTTTCAAAGGTCCTTTGTAATTTTCTTTCTGATCTTTGAGTCATCTTGTCCAAGATCTTTCTCCTTCCTTTTGAGTTTTTGTCTTTCTGTTTCTTGTTTGATCATAACAAGGGTGTCTTTTGGTTTATGTGAAGTTTGCTTCCAGATTGCTTAAATCTCACAACTCTTGAAGTCCAATTAGCATAGGAAGCTTTACATCTACTGATTATTAGTCACATATAAACATTTTAGCATTGGATTTGATTCCTTATTGAGGACTATTGCATGAGGCCATTTCATCGTAGTGTTTGACAGTAAAAGGAAAATCCTTCTCCTTCCATTAATTAGACATTCATTGAAAGAAAAGATTGCTTATCATTTCTTATGCATGTTTTGGGAACTAAGTCACAATATCATCAGTTTTCACTCTCATACACCTCTGAGTAAACAATAGCCACTAAAATCAATGCTTAACTAAAATTTATTAGAATTTGTACATCTTTGTTAGCAAACCTACATTAGTTTAAGGTGTAGGGCTTTGGAATAGGTTGAAAGGATAACTTTCCAAATCTATCAAACAAACTTATCATATTGCAATAGGGAGAGAAAATCCAATTGTCATATAAGCTTTCTGGGATCCTCCTCTCACACAGGAGTTATGCACGAGGTCGCATTCGGGAGAATTACAGAGATTATCCCTCCGCGGTTCAACTGTTTGTAGTCGTCAGATCATATATTGGGGGTCACTTGAGGGTATACCGATGATTATGTGTGGGAGCCTCTGAAGTTGATTTCAGACTTGTTATATTTCCCATACGTTTAGACTGGACTGTCGACTGTACCCGACTAGGGGCTAACCACGAGTTGGTGACCTTAGTAGCCATAATCCTTAGGGTCTCACAGAAGGTGACAATGAAGGGAAGTCTCACTATACATGGAACAGACGTTGGTTAAACTCACTCGGGCTCCTTGGAGGGTAAATCCACAATTACTACGTGGAAGATTGCACCAAGGTGTAAGTCTATTAAGTAGGTCGCCAATGTAACTGATCCACCTGCGCTATCACCTCCTCTTCCTATTTTGATATCACAACATTGGATCTCATCACCAACTAGTGGTTTCATTGTGGGAAGGTTTTGTTTGATTGTTTGCTTCTCAGATTCATAACGTGTGTTGGTTTTGTTACGTAGTGGACCTTAGGTCGAGTCAGTGTTAATGGAATCAAATCCCGAGAGTACCAATGGAGGAACCCCTTCTCCTAGGGAAACTTATACCTTTCCTTCTTTTGGAAACTTTGGTCCTCCGTACATTGCCACACTGAGTCTTCCAGGACTCACCATCAGATTACCGGTTTGGTTGTTCCCCACTCCGGTGATCTCGAATCCTCCCAATGTTTCAACTGCACCTAATACTTTAGATGTCAATACACCACCTAGACATCAAACTCATGTCAAATTTTCTCCTTCTTCACCCATTAAGTCTCCTTCCTTTTCTCCTTCTTCGCCTAGTGAAATATCTAAAGAAAATAGCCAGGTTGATCAGAAGAAGAAGAAACAGGAAGAGAAGAAGAAGAAGAGCCCGAAAAGGACCAAGGTTCCAACAACATCAGATGTTGAATCCCAACAACCAGCTACTGTTAATAGTACTAGGAGTGTTGATGAGGTCAACAAGATTAAAATGAAGAATCTGAAACCCAAATTCCCTTGCAGTCTTTGTAAGGGTGACCACTTTCTAAGGGATTTTCCTGGTATTCCCAAGGTCTTATAAATGTGGTCCCCTGTGTCATCAACCTCTGTTAGACATGTTGGTGATATCGCATCAACTAGTGATGTTCAGGTTGGTAAGAAGAAGACAACTGTCAAATTACCTTGTATGTTATGCAAAGGTGATCATTATTCTCACCTTTGTCCTCGCATGGACGATGCTTATTCTCTTTTGGAAAAAATTCAACTTCCAAAAGGTTATCATAATATTTCCCCCAAACAATCGTCAGTTTATGGACTAGTCAATCTGGTTCCATCCTCGGTCAATTCAGTTTATCAAGTGGTCAATCTAGTTTCCTCCTCGATTGAAACAAAAACCCAAGTAGTTGATCCAGTTTTGTCATCAATCATCCCTACTCTTCATCAAAAGAGTGTAACCCAAGTAGTCGATCCATTTTCATTCTTGATTGACCCCACTCTCCCGTTATAGAGTGACACCAAAGTGGTCGATCTGTTTCCACCCGTCAACCCCATTCTCCCCTTGGAGAATAAAACCCAAGTGGTCGATTCGGTTCTATCATCGTTCGATCCCACTCCTCTTTTGATGAGTGCCAAAGTGGTTGATCCAGTACCTTCCTCGGTCAGTCCCACCCTTCAAACAAAGAGTGCCAAAGTGGTTGCTCCAGTTACATCATTGGTCAATCCCACTCTTCTTCTGAAGAGTGCCAGTGTGGTCGATCTGATCCCATCATCGGTCGATCCTACTCTTCCTCTAGAGAGTAAACTTGATACTGCCCATGTTTTTCTTGTTGATACAGAATCTACCGTGTTGGGGGACATTCCTCTTTCTCCCGTGAAACCCCCTCCAAGCAATGAGACCATCCTTTTTTATTCGGGTGCACTATCTAGACCTCGTCTTCCTTCTCACATTCCTTTCCATATTACAATATAGGTTTGTGGTCGGGACGTTCCTCAAATGCTGATAGATGAAGGTGAATCCATTAGTATTTTGTCCTCTATTGCTTGGCACGCTTTGGGTTGTCCTCAGCTTGCACTGGTTACAAAAAATCTATTAGCTTTTAATAGAAGAACTAGTCAACCTTTAGGGAGCCTTCCTCACTTTCCCATAACTTTGGGAGGGAAAATTGTCTTTATTGGTGTCGTGGTAGTTCAAGACCCCTTGGATTTTTCTTTACTCCATGGGAGAGATTATGTCTATGTCATGAAAGCTATTGTGTCCACTCTTTTTTGTGTGATATCTTTCCCTCATGATGGAAGAATTGTGACTATTAATCAACTTTCCTTCATCGGTCCTGACTGGATTACTTCCCTGAATGGTTCTTATATGACAACAGTATCATCCCCGCCACATGTCAATTATGTGGTGTTATTTCCCATGACTTCAACTTCAGACAATTGGGATCCGGTAGTGTTAACGGATGAAGTTGACCGCTCGTCAACTGGAGGAGTGAATCTGGTCCGGGGTTGTCTACTTAACCCAATTTTTTTGGATTAATCCACTCTGACGGGTTTAGCAGCTCCGTTGGCCGATATAAGTCATAAGGAAGTGAGAAAACAAAACTAAAGAAACTAACTAAGTGAAAAACAGTTGTTGAAAACTATATACAAATCTAAAATATATTCACAGTTTGCTAACTAACATTTATAAAATAGTAGTTCTATTTATTATATGTACAATGTATCAATATGATTATATCTCTAATATATGTATAATATTCACAAAATGAAAATTTTGATCTAAACTTTCTAAAATCAAATACAAATTGATTTATGACAGCGAAGCTATCATTTAGTGTTTTTTGATTTTTTATAACTTTTATAAACAAGAAACGCAATAGGAAACTGTGTAGTTGAAAACAGAGATGAACAGTGAAATGTGTTTATATTACAGGAAATTTATATATTAATTAAACTAATAAAATAACACTAGCAAACTAACCTGTAATCACATCCTCTATTCGTCATGTGCATAGCATCTAATTTCATTGTTTGATGAGGCCAACCCGCACCAGATCTTACCAATGCTTATTGTAAACGCGAAGCAGTAATGCTTGAATTCTAATGACAGAACATGTAAGAGATGTAGCAACAACAATTTATAATTTGACAAATGATCACATTAAGATAAATCTGGCTGTAAAAATTTGCATACAACTGCTCATTGAATAAAGAAGATTAACCTTCTAATCATCAAATTTGAACAAGATAATTGTTGTATATAATATGAGAGACATAAAACATGGAAATCATATAAATCCCATCACATCAATCTGTAATACACCATGATATCTAAAGTAGTCATGATTTGATTACAAATCAAAATGAGCGAAACTTGAACAAAAATATGATATATCGAAGCTAAAGTTGTACCAACATCAACTTCCATTGAAGTCTGTCAATCATAAATCCATAGTTTCTGCTCCCACACAGCGATGGTCCTTCGTTTACAAAACAATACATTTATAAAGGCCACAGGATCAAAACATTTCCTATGGAAATCATCAAATTTGTTCCAAAAATTGTGGGGGATACAACTTCCCAGATTCTCATTATTATCAAAACTAACAGCCTATTCTAAAACCATATAAAGCAATAGCATGTTGAGATATGCCACCAGCGATTCAAATATTATTTATAAATTGTATGTACCTGTAAACCCACAAGAATAAACGATTTCAGAGTGCATTTTAGTTGTGAAAATAGAGAATTCAAATTTTAGTAACTAGCTACAGAATCTCACAATTCTGTAGCTAGTTATAATTATAACTAGAATCGTTTTTTATTAAATCAATCAAAACAGAATAGATGTAATTTGAGCAAACAAATCATGTATTCTAATTAAAAACAAAGACAAAATCATCCTAAAATTATTTTTAAAACACCATACCTCAGATTCAGGGATTCATTTTAATCAAGCAATTTTCGAATTCACAATGGCAGTTGCCGCTTCCACATTCTTAAAAACAATAGACCCTGTGGTATTTTGTCTTTTATCATTGGTTTGAGCTAGGTTTTGCAGTCTGTCGTTCTCTTTTGTTAGCACATTCACCTGTTCCTCCAAGGACTTGATCCGAGACTGAAGTAAAGGAACATCTCTATAATACCTATCCAGCCATGACTAACATTCATTGCATTGCAGCTGTTATTGGACTAATCGGTAGGTGCAGACACTAACTAATCTCCCTATATCCACCTGGATCTAGAACAAAACACACCATAACATAACGTTTTCCTTAAGTTTTAGATATTGAATTTACTAACTAAAGAGGGATGAGTGACATACCGTTTAAATGTCTCTTCCTCTTGCCATCGCCATCCTAGCTCCATTCCAACGCTCATACAATGATGATCCTGCAAAAGAAAGCAACCAACCAAAGTGATAGTAATAGTATAAACTCAATATAAACCTATGTATGTGATCAAGGAATCATACAATAAAACACAACAAGCTTTATAGGAAAGAATCATATTACTGTATCATATTAAATGTAAAAGAGAGATTACAACCATGGCCTTGATGTTGTAAGGTCCCTTCCAACTGTCCTTCGTTCCCCACACACTTTCACTCCAAGAATTATGAGAGCATAGATCTGATAATATTCACAATCTATCTTGACAAAGGAAAATCTCAAAGCCACTGCAACCAAGTAATAATTCCAAGCCAACCAAAACTAACAAGCTCAAGAACCCCTTCTCCATGAGAGCTCCTCTCCTTTTATAATTTGAAGAGGATAAGGTGAGGAGGTTAGGATGATCCCACTAAATCATGAAAGCGAGTAATATCCAAACCATTCGGATGCCACCTCACCATGGAAGTTTCTACTTCTAGAATATTCGAGAAAACGCTCGTTTTTCCCATGTGTAAGCATTCTCGCACCATTCTTATAGTGCAACCTACGAAATATTCACACCCTAGCTATGATGCAGCCTATGAGAATCAGGCATTCTCACACCCTAATACATAGGTAGCCTTCGAGTTTCCTTTTTTATAAGGCTTTTACACAGGAAAATACAACTTCTTTTCTCAGGAAAAGTTCTTCTCCCTTCTCTCTTCAGGAACTCAGGCCACTGACCCCTCTGAAGGCAACATATAGGTTTACATCATTAACAGTCATAGGGATGACAAAAATAATCTCTAACAGCGGTCGAATAGACTGTGTATTAGCAGGTGGAGAATTTCCCATTTGACTTGTAGGTTCTCTGTTGTGTTTGATTCCAGGGAAGTCGGGATTGTCTTTAAGACACGGTGGAAGGTTCGTCACATAATCATAGGCTTTACCAGAGAAAAGTCCATACGAATATGGATATTCTTCAGTTAGAAACCGTTCAATTTCAGAATCGGAATCCTCTCTTAACACAATTGGGTTTTGGTCTTCATTTTCCTTAGGTTTATTTCGGGCACATCGTGAAACCCAACGTGTGGCCCTTTTACCCTTGTAATTGATATCACTATTACCTTTACACTTTTTCTTTGCAGACTTTTTAATAGACTTACCACCACCTTTGGGATATGAATCAGCTAGAGTGTTGAGTTGGGTAGTGTCCGGATAGGTTGAGGGTTCCATAGAGGGCAAGAGCGAAGGAGGAGGGATGGCAAGCTCAACGAGGGTTTCTGTAACAAAAGACTTGTCAACCTATCCTATTTTAGTGCTAGCAAAACCATTCCTTAACAGGAAGGCGTCCCAACAATCACCGTTTAACTTCAACTGATGAACCATAATAATTTTAATCAAACAGTGGTGGAACAGGATGGAATCGGATTTCTGCCTTTTAAAACGCTTTTCCATTTTGTATAAACTTCGGAGGAGAAAATAGGGCATGTTTAGGGGAAAATCGATAAAACTCATGAGCAACCGCAAGTGATATAAGAAAACCAAACCATATCTACCCTCACAGGTAACAAACTGCTTGAAAATAGTTAACATATCGTGCCATCTAGGTTTTAGAGCTGTAACGGGCATACCTTTGTCACAGCTGGTAATCTTCCTTGGGGTAAACAACAGTGACCATGGAACCTCCTCAACCTTTGAGTTTTTAAACCATTTTTGTCCCACGGCTGGTAGACCTGTGGCTGAGCTAATGAAATATTCGTTTAACTCAAGTTGTACATCTCCAACTTTAGCTCTGCAACCATCGAACATTAGCACGAATTGTTGAGCAACTGCTAAATTAAAACCCTCGAACTTCTCAACAAAGACCTGCCAACCATTCCTCTCTAAGTCTTCTCGGGCATTATCAAACAATAACAAAGTCTGGACACCATTGGGTTCAATTATCACTACAGGAGCCATGGCTAACAACAAGAAATCAACAGAGGGTTCAACGATAGGGTTTGACAGGACAAAAACAGAGCCATTTTCCCCGAGCTTCCCCAACACAATGCAAAGGCAGCTCGAAATGCTAGAAGGAGCATTAATGTTATGCGTGCGAGGACAATGGTGTAGATCGAGGCCATGCAAGAACATCATATCAGGTTGTACTTGGAAAGACACCTTGGTGTAATGGTATATACAAATCATAACAGTTAAAAACCATTATATGCTTATCCAAAAATTCGATCAAAATGTCAAATGAACAATTGCATATCCACGATTTGATCAAAAAATCAATATGTCAAATAAACCATTGCATCAAAGATTTTATAAATCAAAACCATATTAACAATAGTCAAATGCTAAATGGATGGTTTTTTGATACATATGTAACCAATGGTGTGTTTGAGGCCAAGGAGTTATACCATCAAAACAACCATGCTCATAACTAAATAAAACAAATCGACGATAAACCACATGAAAATTAACCCTTTGATGAAATCAAACATGAATTCCAACTGTTTCGTTTTCATACTTGCAGTTATGAAAATGAAGTCAAAAAGCAGGTATGTAAAAAGAGACATATAATGGTGTCGTTTAAATGAGAAAGGTTGCGACGAGTAATGAGAAATTAAAAACCCTGTGTAGGCAGCTTATAAAAATAGAGATTAATATGGCTGCCAACAATGGCGACACACTAGTAGAAGCAGTTATCTCTGCCAAATGAACAAGTCCAGATTAGGATAATCAGAAAAACTCCAACTCGAAAACAACCAAGAAACTGTTTGAACATCATCATAAAAAATTCCAGTTTCAGATTGCTTGTTATTTTAAAAGACAAAAACTGATGACAAACTCAACAAAAGAGAGTCATGATATTAAGGTTAAAATCTCCAATACTGTTGACAAAGAAATTGTTGCCAGCAGGCGTCCATAGCCTCGACAGGGGTGTCATTTAACCCACTCCAATATTTGTATCCTTCCAAGAAGTTCCAGATCAGAATGAAGGACATTTAAGGTCAAAAGATTTCATATCTGAGAATTTTCATATACATGACATTGCTTCGCTACCAGCGGGCCTGTTCAATACCCCGACGAATTTATCTTAGCATCATTCATGCATTTACCCGCTGCCAGTAGACCTATTCAGTATCCCGGCGGGTTTACAAGCACTTCCCACAGCTCTTTGAAGATTTATTTAGTTTTAAAGATATTTAATCGAGCGGGGTGACGCTGAAAATCCTGATATTTTGGACATATTTTAATAAATTATAGACCTTGAGAGAATTTTTTAACTGTCCTTCATTAAGATCTAGAGATAGTTTATTGATAAACCGACCTTCGAAGGCGGGGAGACATATTCTGAGTTGTTCTCTTAAGGAACAGGGACAACGTAAGAAGAAAATTTTATGGATGATCGTGAAAAGCTTCAGTTATAGATTGAAATCAAAAAACGCTTTTCAAACAACAAGCTTTCTTTAACATGGCTGTAAACTCTAGAAAAATATCATAACTGATGTTTTAACAATCTTTGGTAGTCATTTCAGAGGAGAAATTTTTCTATTCTCTTTGTCTGAAACAGTTCACGATGTAGGTATGTGTGTTTCAAAATAAAAACTGGTAAACATAAGGGGGGAATCAAAGCAAAACAACAAAGAAAAACGAAAAGCAAGCAAAACCAAAAATATTTGCACAGTGTACACATGATTGTCATCAGGTGAAATATCTTTTTAGAGCTTGACCATTCACCAGATAGGTGTCTGGCTATCCCTCTAGACTCTGTAATCAAAAGGAGATGGGACCCAATTTCTCAGCAATCAAGAATGGTCCTAGCCACAAGTTCTAAAACTTTGTATGCTCTCCTTTTCCGTCATGCGGTTTGTCCCATTTTAGGACAAGGTCACCTATTTCAAAATTTTTGTCTCAGGCAGAATTGGAATCAAACCAGCTTTTAACAATGAATTGATGTTGATCCAATTTCCGTTTCGCTTGGGCCCTAACTTCTTCTAATTTTAACAAGGCGTTAATTCGATTCTCCAAAGGGGGGCAGTCCTCTTCTTGTATTTTCTGCGATAACTGCAGAGAGGGAAGGAGAATATGTGGTGGCAGAATTGCCTCTCTGCCGTAAACGAGAAAGAAGGGCGAGTTACCAACAACAGTTTTTGGAGTCACTCTATCATCCCAAATTGCGTTTAACAGTGCATTATGCCAATTTTTATGGTTTTCAGATACCGTTCTCTTGATTATTTTGATCAGATTTTTATTATTTGATTCTGCCAATCCGTTGCCTTGAGGGTAATAGCTGGCAGAATATTTTAGTTTAGTTCCTTTTTCTAGAGAGAAATCACTCATCTCAAGAGACGAAAAATAGGAAGCGTTATCAAATACCAGGCAGTCAGGGATACCAAAACGAGTAATAATATTTGAATTCAAAAAGGCTATTACCTAACTGGTATTTACAACTTTTAATGGGGAAGCTTTGGACCACCTGGTGAAGTAATCGATGGTTGTTGTGATAAACTTATGCTGTTGTGAGGATGGGGATTGATTGGGCCTATAATATCAAGACCCCACTGCTGAAAAGGGGAGTCTACTGAAACGGGTTGCAGAGGGAAGGCTGGTTTCTATATCCATCTGGATGCTTTCTGACAAATTACACGCTTGAGACACAAAGTATGAGCATCTTTAAAAAGTGTGGGCCAGTAGTAACCTGCTCTTAATATTTTATGGGCAGTGGTATCTCCACCAAAATGCCCACCAGCTTCTCCTTCATGCAATTCCAATAGGACCTTTTCTGCTTCATCTTTCTCAAGACAACGCATTAGTACTCCATCAAAATTTTGATGAAACAGAATACCATTAATCAACTAAAAGGAGGAAGATTTTAATCTTAGCGCTCTTCTTTTTGTGGGATCCAAATGACAGGGAGATGGCCCATGTTCAAGACAAAATTTTGTGTTATCGTACCAGGGACTAATAGGGTTTTGTGTGCAGCAGATTAAATTTTGGTAATGTTGTTCTGGATTTGACATATCATTTTCCTCTTGCTGTCCTGCAGCTGAGTCAACGACTAACTTGCATAACCATTGTCCTCTCACTATTTGTGTTGGGGTGATTTCTATGTTGTACTCTTGCAAGGATGTGACCCAGTTTGCCCTCTTTTCGCCTAGTTCTTTCTGTACTAACAGATTTCTGACGGTCGGGTAAGGGACAATGATTTTCGTCCTAGATTTCAAAAGATAAGATCAGAAGTGCTTTACTTCTTTAAATACAGCATAAGTTTGCTGATCTACTGTTGGGTAATTAAGTTCTGCGCCTTTGAAGGCTGATCTCATAAAGGCAATTAGGACTTCATTGTTTTCAGCGTTCTTTTGAGTTAGGACAGCGGCGTAAGAGTGGTCAGAAGTGAATGTGTAGAGAGTGAAGTCTTGCGAAAAGTCAGGGCTTATTAGAGAAGGAGCATCTATTATGGCCTTTTTTATTGAATTAAAAGCTTGGTTTTCTAAGGGTCCCCAATGGTATTGTACGTCCTTTTTTATTAGGTTTTGTAAAGGTCTCACCATTTCCGAAAAACTAGGGACGAATCTCCTGACAAAGTTTATCTGACCTAAGAAAGATTGCATAGACTTTTTTGACGAGGGAGGGGGGAGTTTTGAAATAACTTGAGTTCTTTCAGGATCGATAACCATCCCTTCACTTGACACAATAAATCCTAAGAGATTACCTTGTTCTACTGTGAAGATAGATTTTTTAGGATTCAAAGAAATGACGTACTTACGACATCGCTGTAGAACAGATCTTAAATGAGCTAGATGATCAACTTTTTTTTTCGAGAAGACAGCAACGTCATCTAGGTAAACTATGATAGATTGATTGATTAAGCCTCGAAAGCGATGTCCATCTCTCTCTAGAAAGTGGCACCGGCATTTATGAGGTCGAAAGGCATATTCCTATAAGCGTAGGTGCCCCATGGAGTGAGGAAGGTGGTTTTAAGTTGGTCTGGAGGGGACATCAGGACTTGGTTATACCCTGAAAAACCATCCAATAAGGATAATCTTTCAGAACCAGATACCTGTTGAAGGATCTGTTCCATGGGTGGGACATGGTAGTTGTCTTTATCCGACGCTCGATTAAGATTTTCGAAATCGACACATAGTCGGATTTCACCACTCTTCTTCTAGATAGGGACAAGATTAGAAACCCATTGTGTGTGCCTAACTGGTAAGATTATCATAGCGTTCAGGAGTTTATTTAATTCCTTCTTGACAGTTGGCTCGAGTTTTGGATGCATTTTCCTTAACTTTTGTTGAAAAGGTTGGGTTTGCGGTTTCATAGGAATAACGTCTTGTATGATGTTAGGATCAAAGGTTTTTAGGTCGTCGTACATCCCAGCAAAAACATCTTTGAATTCCTTAAACAATTTAATAAACGCTGATTTTTCTTGTTCAGAACATCTCACCCCTAAGTTAATGCACTGTGGATTGTCTTTAGTTCCCAAGTTTACTTTTTCATGTGTTAAAGAGGAACTATTCGTTTTACAGTTCACTGATTTTTTGAATTTGTCCTGAAGATCATAAAAATTTTCTAATCTAACTATAGATTTAGGGATAGAATTTACCATGTCTGATGAAGATTCAGGAGATCTCGGATCTGGTATTACCGTGAAGTCGCGAAGATTTTCGTCATGAGTACCTTCGACGATTACTGCACCCTGGAAAGTTTCTTCCATATGAAGGAAACTTATAATCTGTTGATCGTCGTCGAACACTCTCCAATTCGTGATGTTGTCAGGGACGGATGGCTTGGACAAGCCTTCTGCAGGAAAGAGTTTCGAAGCTACATTAGCTAACAAGTCGGCTTCCGAATTATTCAATCTAGGAATAGAATTTATGTTAAATGCAGAAAACTTATTCATCAAATTCCATACCTCAGATTGGTATCTTTTAAGGTGTAGAGATAAACAGTGGATAGAATTTTTTACCTGTCTAACCACAATTTTCGAATCGCCAAAGAAAGTCAAATTTTGAACGTTCATATCTAATGCTTTCGTGAGGCCTTGCAATAAATCCTCATTTTCTGCTGTGTTGTTTCTACATTCAAACTCTAAGTTGCACACAATCAGGGTTTTGTTACCTGCTGGATCAATAATCACACAGCCTGCACCAACTCCTTCTTTGGATTTTGACCTGTCAAAGTAAAAAGACCATATTTGATTTTTGTTGGGTACATGTGACCATTGAGTAGACGCTGCTGGCTGCATATATGTCAAATTTTTTTACTGTTGTTCATGGTTAGTGATAGTGGAAGTTTCATCCATGAAATTGCCGAAAAAGGTATCCATCCCTTGTATTTCGGGTGAATCGGCAGAAGGTGTAAATGGCTCATTGGGATCATTGAAATCTGTCACTGTGAACTTTAGGTAACGTTCACGATTTACCTTGATTCTGTTGGGATTTCCATTCTCAGGTAGCCACAAGTGAGACCAATCCGTCGTAAAATAGTCGTGTAGTTGTTATGACTAGCCTCTGCTTAAAAACAAGCCATAAACTTCTGGAATATCTACAACAATAATATCAATCACTTGATGAACTTTAGGGTTAGATGACAATATTATAAGCACATTTCTTAATTCGCCTATTACTTTAACACTAGTTCGATCAAGCTGGATGATCTTCAAGGTGGATGGTTGAACTTCAACATTAATCTTCTGACACACAGACCATGGCATTATGTTGGATGATGCTCCTGAATCTACCATACAGTTGTGCACGTTCCTATTGAAGATTTCAAAAGTTAACAAAAATGGAGGGACATTTCTGCGAGTACTAATGGTGGAAGTTTGTTTCTTTTTACTCGCAGCCTCTAAAACTAATTTATCTACATTTGTTACATTATTTACAGGAAGGTCTCTTTTCTCATGAGAATTAGAAGTAGTCTTGGCGGAGGCCTTCTGAGGAACTTTGGGGTTGTTATGAAAACCTTTGCTACTACTTGGGTTTCCATTTTCGTTGTTCTCTACTATATTCTGTAGCATTTTTTATAGAAGAAACGAGAATTTTAATAATTCATAAACATAAATATTATCCCTTAACGTTTTTAGATATTCAACCAAATCATAATCTAAGCTTGGGTTTACATAATTATGTTTAGTCTCAGTTGGTTTAGACTGTTTTGGGGGAAAATTCATAGTGTTTTCAGAAGAAGTCTTGTTTGTTGTCTTACTCCTAGTATTGTAAGGATGTATTGTCTCGAAATTAGCTTGAAAAATGCTATCCGAGAAATGTCCAAAAATGTTCGGAGAGGATTCATCTTCTTCTACTGTCTCTTTTTCATCTACTTCCTCAGGGATCTCAGTAGGCATCAAGTTATCCTGTGCTTCTAGAATCGTTTGAATAGCGAATTGAAGGCTTTCTAGATTTAGGCCTTCAGTATTTGAATTAGGTCGGTTGGTGGGAAAATGCTTCCTAAACAGGGGTTTGTAAGGCCCTTTGCTCGAAGAAGCTTCTTCAGCCATCCTTTTCAAATCTATAACTTGATTGGACAGTTTTTGAATGACTTTTTGTAAGTTTTCTAAATCTGAGCTTTCTAGTTGTGCTTTGTTTTGGGCAGGTCTAGGGAGGATTTCGATTTTCTTTTTGGAAGATGAACCAGTCTCTATTTCACTGCTAGTAGTGTCTTTTAAGATGAGGATGTCTTTCTCGATCTGACTGGCTTCTTCGAAGGCTTCTAAAAACGTGGATTTCTTAGATCTCTTTACCCAAATGGCTATGCTTTGATGTAAGTCTTTCGTATAATATGCTATGATAAGATTCTCAGCAGGCATAGAATCCAAAGGGATTCGGTTCTTTAGTGTTAAGAATCTTTGATTAAAGTCTTTGATCTTCTCTTTGGGGTTCATTCTTAAACTAGAAAGATCCATGACTAGAACTTATGGGGACTTATCGTCTCCAAACTTCTCAAGAAAACAGGATTCAAACTTCTCCCATGATACGATGGTATGGGGTTGTTGGGAAAAGTACCAGGTAGAGGCATTTCCCTCAAACGTGTAGGGAAATAATCTATAGACTACGTCTTCGTGCTTGACACTATGGAGTCTAATGGCTAACGTCAACTTTTTGATCTGATATTCGATGATCTTTTTAGAGTTCGGGTCAAATTTAGGGAGCCACTTCTCCAGGTGTTTGGGTAAGGGATGCTGAGGCCCAGGTATGGCCACTTCATCTTGGGCGAGCCAAGGTCTGGATAGATTGTTCTGGTTGGCCATAGGTGTGGGTGGTGTCGAAGGTTGGGATGAGGAACTGCCTTCGTCAGAGGACTCTTCTCCAGAAGAAGAAGGAGATGAAGGAGGTGGTGAGGGTGGTATACCAAATCCTATTGCTACAGGAGTGAGGATTGGATTTGTAGGGTTTAAAGTGAGGTTAGTGCCTCCAATTTGTTCTCTGATATCAGAGAAGTCTAATGGTTGGTCCAAAGGTCAGTTTTTTTTTCTCAAACGGGTGAAGGCACTGTGTGTTCTTATGAGAGATTGGCGGACAATCTCTTGTACATCACCACCTGTAGGATTTGGAGTTACTGGTTCAACTGTGATCCGTAGATCGTCATTTGATGTGGTTGTTGTTTGAGGGACAATGTTGTCGTTTGAATGACTTCTAGTCACTATAGGTGAGCGGGTAGGTGGTGGAGGAGTCTTACGACCACCTCGTGCCATTAATAATTTCTAGGCCCTCCTTCTAGTGCCATTTGTTGACAGATGAAATTGACCGCTCGTCAACTGGAGGAGTGAATCCGGTCTGGGGTTGTCTACTTAACCCAAGCCGTTTGTATTAATCCACTCCGACGGGTTTAGCGGATCCGTTGGTTGATCTAAGTCCTAAGGAAGTGAAAAAACAAAACTAAAGAAACTAACTAAGTGAAAAACAACTGTTGAAAACTATATACAAATCTAAAATATATTCATAGTTTGCTAACTAACATTTATAAAATAGTAGTTTTATTTATTATATGTACAGTGTATCGATATGATTATATCTCTAATATATGTATAATATTCACAAAATGAAAATTTTGATATAAACTTGCTAAAATCAAATACAGATTGATTTATGACAGGGAAGCTATCATTTAGTGTTTTTTGATTTTTTATAACTTTTATAAACAAGAAATGAAATAGGAAACTGTGTAGTTGAAAACAGAGATGAACAGTGAAATGTATTTAGATTACAGGAAATTTATATATTAACTAAACTAATAAAATAACACTAGCAAACTAACCTGTAATCGCATCCTCTATTCGTTATGTGCATAACATCTAATTTCGTTGTTTGATGAGGCCAACCCACACCATATCTTACCAATGCTTCTCGTAAACGCGAAGCAGTAATTCTTGAACGATAATGACAGAACATGTAAGAGATGTAGCAACAACAATTTATAATTTGACAAATGATCACATTAAGATAAATCTGGCTATAAAACTTTGCATACAACTGCTCATTGAATAAATAAGATTAACCTTCTAATCATCAAATTTGAACAAGATAATTGTTGTATATAATATGAGAGACATAAAACATGGACATCATATAAATCCCATCACATCAATCTGTAATACACCATGATATATAAAGTAGTCATGATTTGATTACAAATCAAAATGAGTGAAACTTGAACAAAAATATGATATATCGAAGCTAAAGTTGTACCAACATCAACTTCCATTGAAGTCTGTCAATCATAAATCCATAGTTTCTTCTCCCAAGAAGCGATGGTCCTTCATTTAAAAAACAATACATTTATAAATGCCACAGGATCAAAACATTTCCTCTAGAAATCATCAAATTTGTTCCAAAAATTGTGGGGGATACAACCTCCCAGATTCTCATTATTATGAAAACCAACAGCCTATTCTAAAACCATATAAAGAAATAGCATGTTGAGAGATGCCACCAGTGATTCAAATCTTCTTTAGAAATTGTATGTACCTGTAAACCCACAAGAATAAACAATTTCAGATTGCATTTTAGTTGTGAAAACAGAGAATTCAAATTTTAGTAACTAGCTACAGAATCTCACGATTCTGTAGCTAGTTATAATTATAACTAGAATCATTTTTTATTAAATCAATCAAAATAGACTAGATGTAATTTGAGCAAACAAATCATGTATTCTAATTAAAAACAAAGACAAAATCATCCTAAAATTATTTTTAAAACACCATACCTCAGATTCAGGGATTCATTTTAATCAAGCAATTTTCGAATTCACAATGGCAGTCGCCGCTTCCAGATTCTTAAAAACAACAGACCCTATGGTTTTTTGTCTTTTATCATTGGTTTGAGCTACGTTTTGCAGTCTGTCGTTCTCTTTTGTTAGCACATTCACCTGGTCCTCCTAGGACTTGATCTGAGACTGAAGTAAAGGCATGTCTCTGTAATACCTATCCAGCCATGACTGACATTCCATTGCGGTCGAATAGACTGTGTATTAGTAGGTGAATAATTTCCCATTTGACTTGTAGGTTCTCTGTTGAGTTTGATTCCAGGGAAATCGAGATTGTCTTTAAGACACAGTGGAAGGTTCGTCACATAATCATAGGGTTTACCAGAGAAAAGTCCATACGAATATGGATATTCTTCAGTTAGAAACCGTTCAATTTCAGAATCAGAATCCTCGCTTAACACGATTGGGTTTTGGTCTGCATTTTCCTTAGTTTTATTTCGGGCACATCGTGAAACCCAATGCACGACCCTTTTAACCTTGTAATTGATATCACTATTACCTTTACACTTTTTCTTTGCAGACTTTTTAACAGACTTACCACCACCTTTGGAATATGAATTAGGTAGAGTGTCAGGTTGGGTAGTGTTCAGATAGGTCGAGGGTTCCACAGAGGGAAAGAGCAAAGGAGGAGGGATGGAAATCTCAATGAGGGTTTCTGTAACAACAGACTTTTCAACCTGTCCTATTTCAGTGCTAGAAAAACCATTCCTTAACAAGAAGGCGTCCCAACAATCACCGTTTAACTTCAACTGATGAACCATAATAATTTTAATCAAACAGTGGTGGAACAAGCTGGAATCAGATTTCTACCTTTTAAAATGCTTTTCCATTTTGTATAAACTTCGGAGGAGAAAATAGGGCATGTTTAGGGGAAAATCGATAAAACTCATGAGCAACCGCAAGTGATATAAGAAAACCAAACCATATCTACCCTCACAGTTAATGAACTGCTTGACAATAGCTAACAGATCGTGCCATATAGGTTTTAAAGTTGTAACAGGCATACCTTTGTCGCAGCTGGTAATCTTCCTTGAGGTAAACAACAGTGACCAGGGAACCTCCTCAACCTTTGAGTTTTTAAACCATTTTTGTCCCATGGCTGGCAGACCTGTGGCTGAGCTAATGAAATATTCGTTTAACTCAAGATGGACATCTCCAATTTTATCTCTGCAACCATCGAACGTTAGTGCGAATTGTTGAGCAACTGCTAAATTAAAACCCTCGAACTTCTCAACAAAGACCCACCAACCATTCCTCTCTAAGTCTTTTCGGGCATTATCAAACAATAACAAAGTATAGACACCGTTGGGTTCAATTCTCACTACAGGATCCATGGCTAACAACAAAAAATCAACAGAGGGTTCAGTGATAGGGTTTGACAGGACAAAAACAAAGCCATTTTCCCCGAGCTTCCCCAACACAATGCAAAGGCAGCTCGAAATGCTAGAAGGAGTGTTAATGCTATGCGTGCGAGGATAGTGGTGTAGATCGAGGCC
The DNA here is from genome assembly GCA_010110895.2 of Picea sitchensis. Lineage (NCBI taxonomy): Eukaryota > Viridiplantae > Streptophyta > Pinopsida > Pinales > Pinaceae > Picea > Picea sitchensis. The sequence goes on along the minus strand of SNQJ01S0023804.1, from coordinate 202,728 downwards.
ATGTAAGAACATCATATCAGGTTGTACTTGGAAAGACACCTTGGTGTAATGGTATATACAAATCATAACAGTTAAAAACCATTATATGCATATCCAAAAATTCGATCAAAATGTCAAATGAACAATTGCATATCCACGATTTGATAAAAAAATCAATATGTCAAATAAACCATTGCATCAAAGATTTTATAAATCAAAACCATATTAACAATAGTCAAATGCTAAATGGATGGTGTTTTGATACATATGTAACCAATGTTGTGTTTGAGGCCAAGGAGTTATACCATGAAAACAACCATGCTCATAAGTAAATAAAACAAATCGACGATAAACCACATGAAAATTAACCCTTTGATGAAATCAAACATGAATTCTAGTTTTTTCGTTTTCATACTTGCAGTTATGAAAACGAAATCAAAAAGAAGGTATGTAAAAAGAGACGTATAATGGTGTCGTTTAAATGAGAAAGGTTGCGATGAGTAATGAGAAATTAAAAACCCTATGTAGGCAGCTTATAAAAATAGAGATTAATATGGTTGCCAACAGGTAGTTGACATGTTGATCTCTTCGGTAGGGTTATTGGAGCCTGATCTCCGTACCCCTGACAAGACCCTCGACATGTGTTCCTTCCAGAGTGATTTTCTTCCATCTAGTGAAGATCTCTTGGAAGCCATGACCGAGTTTTATCCCTTGACATGGTGTCCTTCCAGAGAGCGTTCTTCTCTTGGAAGCCATGATTAAGGAGATTCAACGAGCATAGTTTTTCTCTCTGTGGAAATCACGTTAAAAAATGAAACAGAGGTCACGAGCATAGTTTCTCTTCTCTGTTGCAAGCTCTTTAAAAAATGAAACATAAACTTTTAGCATAGTTTTCCTCTCTGTAGCAAGCTTGTTAAAAAATGAAACCTAAACTTTGAGCATAGTTTTCCTCTCTGTAGCAAGCTTGTTAAAAAATGAAACAACAATCTGGGGAGTGAACCTGGAGCCCTGAGCATAGTTCTTTTTCTGTAGATCGTTAAAAAATGAAACATTCACCTCTCTTGAACCTTCTTTTCATCCACTCTTATCCTTTTTCTCCTTCTAGTAGAGAAATTGGTGACAACCTCAAAGTCGGTGAATGAATTGAATCTTGGAGGGCATGTATCCAACCTTTGATGATCATTCTAGAGTTAAGCCACTAGATTTTAAGCTGGGGGCATACCGAGCTTAGTATTTGTTCTTTATCGTGCTCGTAAATACATGAGAATGCAACTGGGTAAAATTTTATCACTTTTTCGAAATTGCATGGATATATGAAAAAGGAACCCCTTGGAGTCGTCTTTGAGCTCTTTTCAGACTCTCTAAACGTGAAAATATTGTCGAGTGATCTTGCTTCTTTTCCCACTCATTAAAAGGTTTGAAAGGGTGTCTTTAGAGTGATAATTTATCTCTTTTTCGGCCCCGCGAGACTAACATTATGAAAAAGGACAACATTGGAGTCATCTTTAAGTTGTTTTAAGACTCTCTAAATATGAAAAACCATCGCGTTTACCTTATATGGACTCATTAAATGATCATACATTGAAGGGCCCATATGGGACCAAACCCTTACTTCTTCCAGTTCATTAAATAAAGGAAAAGGGACTTACTAAAGGTGAGTCATATCGAGCATGTGTTACCCTCCTCGAGCTCGTTAAATTAAAAAGAGGTACTCATCTATCTGGATGGGGGAAAAATTGAAAGAATAAAGCCAAGAAGTTTTTGAGAACACTACCAGTAACTCTTACGGTTTCCATTGAACACGACACTTTGTCTTTACACTCATTTTAATCTGTTGAACCTTTGCACTGAGCCAATCCTCTGAGTTTATTTTACTCCTTTGGGTCACTTGACGAAATTCACATCATCCACTGCATCATCAAGATTTGGTCCATGTCATGTTTCTGCTGTCGTGCCTCAGTGTTCAAGGGAAGTATCTGCCTCGGGAGTCAGCCATCACAAATATCTTGTTTCAATACCTGTGTTAGTCCATGTTCATTCGATCTACCAATTACATCTCTGTGTCAGTTTCATGTCGTTGATGAGGGATACATCAAGGCCCTCCTTCGACGAGTCTATTCCTGTTGACTTCAGCACATTATCCGGGAACTAGACTTAGAAACCAATTAGTACCTTGGGACCTACATGCCTCAATGGCAGGCCTCCTCATGTCCGATAGTGGGTTTACATCATTGAACTCTAATCGAATGATTCCAAGGATTTTCGACTTCAGCTCATTTATTCACATTCGTCGGAATGTACTAGAGTACCTTGGGAATCATTGACATCAATGGTGATTTCCCTCGTGCTTGTTAACGGTTTACATCATTGACCAGTAATCAAGTGGTTTCTACCATGTTCGACATTAGGACATCTATTCACATGGTTAGATTCTTACTACATCGAGATCGGTAAGAAGACCCTGGGTTGAGTTTTCACTCTTATGTATACTTTGCCTAGGTTGAGAAGGAGTTCTTTTGAACTATGACAAATATATTGTTACATAGATCCACTTTGTATTGGTTGTGGCTATGTCTTGTCATCTCATATATCCACTGTGTATTCTTCGTGGCTACGATCAGTTTAGGTCATAGGATTATAGATCTACATTGTATATTCAGTGGCTATACCTTTTTGTCAATATAATTATGGATGTATTTTATGGCGGCCATACCTAAAAAGTCTTTATCACTCAAACATAGGTATGCCTGCCTTGGGTTTGAAACATGTCATAATATTTGTTTGATGGTTGTGTGCAAATTTTTTCCAGTTTCTCTATGTCCATACCCTTTCTCGAAAAAGTCTACAAAGCACCTTATTCATCATCGTCTTCTAACTTTGTACTTTGGGGGGCAATCTGTTACACCTCAAAATTACTCACATCAATAGTGTCACAAGTGTCATCATTACGAGTGTTGTAAGTGTCGCATCTTGTCCGCAAGTGTCGCATCTTGACTATAAGTGTTGCAAGTGTCACAAACATCATACTGCCATATTTCCTATGGTGTGCCTCTAACGACATCACAAACAAACTTAATACACCTCAAATGCTAGTTTGGAAGAAGAGAAATCAGTTGACAGGGAGTACAAACCTTTTGACATTGAAAGAACCACTAAAACAATGAATTTTGGAGAGGAGATCTCCCCTACCCACTATTAGGGAGTGTTGGTGCTCCCTTATCCTCTTTGGGGGAGTGTTTGAGTGCCCTGTGCACCCTTTTGGGGGAGTGCTACCCCTTTTCTAAGAAAATTTTGGGTTTTTTGAGGCAAATCAGGGAAGAATCCCTCAATTCCTGAAGGTGGTTGGATTCGAATAGATGGTCAAGGCATGATATTAGGGAAGATCCTCAACTGAAGGAGAGGAATCGTCAACTTATCCCAAAGATCTCTCAAGTGGTTAGACCTATCCAAGGTTATATAAGGAGGCCTTCCCATGGTGAAAGGTACAATAGAGACTAGAGATTGATACCAAACTTATGATCCTATAAGTAGTATTGACACACAATGGAGGTTGAGAATTACATCAAACTTATGATCTCATGAGTGAGATGTCATCAAAGCAATTAGTGGAGATTATTTGAGCAAAGGGGTTCGACAAGGAGAACTGGAAGAAGTTGTTTCACCTTCACTCAAAGGATTGTAAGTACTTTTACTTGTTCTCATTAATAATCAATGCTTGTCTTGTTTCTTTCAAACTTATGTTTGTTCNGGAGGCCTTCCCATGGTGAAAGGTACAATAGAGACTAGAGATTGATACCAAACTTATGATCCTATAAGTAGTATTGACACACAATGGAGGTTGAGAATTACATCAAACTTATGATCTCATGAGTGAGATGTCATCAAAGCAATCAGTGGAGATTATTTGAGCAAAGGGGTTCGACAAGGAGAACTGGAAGAAGTTGTTTCACCTTCATTCAAAGGATTGTAAGTACTTTTACTTGTTCTCATTAATAATCAATGCTTGTCTTGTTTCTTTCAAACTTATGTTTGTTCCATATAAGTTTTTCTGCAGTAGATGGATCTATGTTTGAGCTAATATCAGTAGAGTAGGAATTCTTTTGTACCTTTGTTTGTTTTATAGGACCTATCAGGGAGCTCAAGATCGGAGCTCATCCAGGACTTTGCAAGGACAAACGTTTCTAATAAGGTACATATCTTTCTCTTTCTCTTTCATTGATTAGCTTGATTAGATCTAAAAGGAAGTCAGTGTCCATGTTAAGCACTTTTCTGTCTTGGCCTTAGGAGTCTAGAGACCAAGAGGGAATCCACTTGTCCACAGGGGGATTCACCTACAACAGTATACAGGGACTGTAGTGGGTCACCCAGCATACACACGCGTGCAGTAGTGGAGTAGGGCACGTATGCCTTCAAAAAGAGTGTTTTTTAAGAAGTTGTTCAGTAGTGGCTTGGAAAAGAAGGAAAATGAGATTGTCTAATGCTAGGTAAGCATGTCTGGTGAAATTTAGGTTATAACAATAGGGGCATCTATAAAAAAATATTGAAACCCGAGAACATGGACCTGTTGAGCACTCAACACACCCAAAAAGGTCTATGTCAAATTTTACTTTTTGGGTACCACTTGATCTTTTTGCATTGTCTGTTTTGTCTTCATTGTGAAAAATGTTGCATTTGATTACCATATTGACTCTCATTAAGTCTTTAAAAGTTTTCTTGAATCTATGAAAACTCATGAATTAAAATAAAAAAGACTAACGCTTAAATAAGGAATCAGTATCCAAAACACTCTCCCCGACATGCTCAAAGATTCAGCATCGAAAGGAATTAAAGGATGAAATAAAATAACTTGAAAAATCGTAGTCGTCGAGTGCCTATTTTCATTGTCATCGACAAAAGGATTTTTTCTTTCGCGATGAACATCTGGACCATTCTAAAGGTTTTCCCCGATCGTCATCTTTCGAAACATCTTCGGCATCATAAGTTTTGAGGATGCTAACCCAAAGGAAACTACACGATAGGTTTATCCCCGAACGTTGATCCCCAATACCTTTTCGACATAGACAATATAGGGTTTAGCTTAGAATGCATAACTTGAATAATATCCCGAGACTGACCAATACCCGCGAGTTAACTCACCGGTCTTCAGTGCCATGTCAGCACTGTACGATGAAATCGATCGGCGTCGGAGGTTTTTCGCAAAAGGGTATCAATGAAAAATAAAAAGTAACTCGGAGCACCACTGAGCATAAATTCGGAGCTAACTTTCAAGAAATAAGGTCTGTCTGAATGGCGCAAACAAGAGGTGTTGTGAAAYGAATCCTAGGATCAAAAAATATGTTCTGAATCAGACAAGAAAATATGGACAAAGAACACAAGAGATACATATGCAAAGAAAATAAACAAAGCATCCAACCGCTACAACCATAATCCTTTCATCAAAGTTTCAAGACTTTATATTAGATTTCCATCGAGCTCAGATTACATACAAAAGACATTGTCTACACCTTTTGGCCAACCAACCCGATTTACATTAAGAATATGAAATTTTTCAAAAAACTATCAAGTTTTGTGCCACGTATGAGAATACAAAATAGAGTTCGTTCATCATGCCTCTTATGTGAGCTGATAAGATCTGTGTGGACTTTTTAACTGGCTACTTCATGTTCCCTGAGATGTTTTCATATTCATTTCTTCCAACACCCTTCATGTTTTTCACAGTTGCATAATTGTATCTTTCACTTCCTAGAGCTGTCTCTTAAGCCATGTCACGTTCCCTTCACGACCTTGTGATGCTGACACCTCGAGGGTATTTTCCGCTAATTATCGTCTTAATTCTCTATTCTCCTGGTAGAGTTCAACAATGGCGAGTTGTGCCTGCTCCAGATGCCGAGTCGGCTCTCGAACGTTAGAACCCATGGCATATTTCATCGTCATTTTTCTCCCGCTCCTTCAACTTGTGGCTTTGATAGGGTCTAGCCAGATAGCGTGCATAAGTAATTCCTTGATGAGTGATATTGCGCATGACTCACTCGGGATCTGGTTTTCGCCATCCTGCTTACTCTTCCTTGGCCTTCCCCTTTTTTGGGTTATCTATTGTTGTGGAGGCGTGGCTTCTGAAGTCCATCCTTCCAGCACAACGTCTTCCACTTCAGCCTTTGCATGGTGCGATGCCATCGTTTTCGTGTATAGGTACGAACCTCCCTTTGAAGCCTTGGGAATTCCTATTGTGAGTAAGAACGAATCTCAGGCATTTTGGGGCTCAATCCTGGAGCTTCAGCTTCCTCGCATGCCACGTATTATGTTTTGAGGGGTTCCCATGGTGTGACAATGTATTTGTCTTATCTTTCGGGAACTTGACGAGGGACCAAAGCGAAAAGAAAAAAAAAAAAATTGATCAAACTAGGCTCGTGAGGTGAATTACCAGCAATGCATAATCTCGGCTCGTGAGTAGAGCACATGCAGAACATCCACAATTTATAACAGAGAAGGCAGTGGGTGGAAACATGCTAGGGAACACTGGATCCATGGCAAATGGATGTTTGAAGGAAACTAAAGATTTTTTGTGGCACATCCACGCGATGAGGATGTTCCTAGGCATGTGAGATACAGTCGATAGGAATTGCAGAAATTTTTTGGTACGATCACCTTGATTTTTCAATCCCCCAGCCTTCATGATGAGATGATGATGGTTGATGCACTTGTTGATGCGACTTCTATTTAAACAAATTGCCTCGATCTGTGGTTCCTAACGACTTCCCTTATGACAAGATCCCACTCTTTTGGAGCATGCTCATACTTTCAACACATGTTTGGCTCTTACATCCTTTCCCAACTCCAAGGACCAACCTGCCACTAGAATGAATTAGACTCTCATATTTTTTCGTACCTGATATTTCATGTTGTGGCACGTGGATGTAACCCACCCTAACTAGAGAAAAATGACGACGATAACAGAAGTGGTGCAAGCAATTCAAAAGATTGCCAAGATCTCATAAGTATCAAACAATCAGGTTTGGCAAGCTTTACAGGTATGGACCAGTCTGGATTTTAATTTCGATTGCAGGAAATATACCTTTGAGTATTGAGAAAGAATGGCTCGGGAGCCTCATCGGGAGATGCAAGAAAATGGGCAAGATGCGAGAGAAACTGGGTCAAAAGAAACAAGGCAATAAAGGATATCGAACTTCTCGAGTTTGGCATGCTCGATGATCTTGTCTACTTGCGTGACATAATAAAATCGCACACCGATCAAGATTCATCATGGGTTGAAGAAATAGCAAAGGTGGCAAGCACAAGAGAGCCAGGTCATGTTGGACAGTTTATGGAACACCTGATCAAAGCTCAGACTATGCTGCAATAGTTAAGTTCCATTCAGGTCAAGTATTGGGCACATGCGGTAGAGATCGGAGATATTTATGCGGCCCCAATGGAACAACATAGATTCTCATACACCCATACTTGCGAGGAGTTGTTCATCAACTGGTCGGAGTATGACAAGAGTCACCCTTTTAAAGTGATATCTTGATATGACTCTTAGACAAAATGTTAGGAGAGAATTCCACATGGAAAATGTTTTTTTACTTATCTGCACTTTAGCCATTATTTTTAGTTAATTTTATGTTATAAATAAGAGCATTGACCGTTTAGTTACAAGTCGATGGTTGCTGCAAGAAAATCTCATTTCTGGTTTTGTTAAGAATTATTTTGGAGCTACCTTTAATTGAGAAGTCCTTCTGGACCAGAGACAAGTTTGTGTTTTCATCAAATGCATGTATGATTGGACGTGGAGAACAACTATTTCCTATCTCGTCTCATGGATGGATGTTGTAATGAGTAAGAGTTATTAAATGTGTTGTTAAGTTATTTGATGCAATGTTTTACAGTTCTTTTCTTTAATGATGAATATGAATCATTGTGTTATTATGTGACGGATGATTAGAGTTAAGAGAATTATTTTACTTACCATTATTTATCACATATGTGTTTTCTTTCTGATGATTTGTATCTGAGACAGTAATTGGATACTCACATGGTTAATGTATTAGTACTAGGCCTTTGGTATGGAATTGTTGTCTGTATGCTTGAGTAGCGGGTTATCCCAAGGTCAACCTCTTCTCCAATAGTTAAAATTATTCCTGTTTTTTTACCTAGTTGGTTTATACTGGGTCTCATATTATATTGGTCCCACCTAAGAGAAAATACAAAAAAGAGAAAGTCCAAATTGAAGGAGACACTTTCGCAAGAAAATTTAAATCTCATCGATTAACTGGATGGATCACAAGATCTGGAGAACCATTCCACTATTAAATGATGCAGATTATAATTGGGCCTTGGTGGTGGGTTTGGTTCCTGTTGTTGAGTAAAGGGATCTAGGACCCATAAACAGAATTGGCGGTAGAAGGAGGGCCTGAAGAATGAATGGTTGAATACATATTTCACATAATATTTCAGACAACCTGTAATTAAAAACTGCCCACATGCAGGGCTAGTCATTCCCAAGACAACCCACACACACTGAGTACTCCTCAAATAAGTAACTCACCCCAACCCAAGGAATAACGCTTGTTCCCTAACATACCTTACACTCTTCCTTGTGAGGAATTAAATCAATTTAGAAGAATCACTAGAGCATACACCCGACAGATTAGTGCATTTTCCTTGGCTCCGATACTTCCTTGAAGACAAAAAATAAGCAGACCAGTGTTCGACACCCCCGACCAGTTTTGTTTTCACACAGTAGAATACCCAATATATTTCTCAATCACTGAAATTTAACACCCTCTAAATCTAATCCCTGAAACACCAGTCGGCAGTCTCTGAATCAGAAGATTTTTTGGAAGAGGAAGAGTTTAACTGAAAGATCAAAGATATGGAAAGAAAACAACGACCATGATGAAGAAAGGGAAACCCACCTCCAGAAAAATCAGCCTTGAAGTTGACCAAGAGGATGCTTTGGACATCCTAGGGAGAGTCCATAACCTTCCCCGACATCAAGAAGTTACTTCTTAATTTTGATCTCGAGACCTCGGGATTTCCTAAAGATCATATCAAGAAATTCATATTGTCTATCATATTGATGAATGTACAACATGAAGATGTAGTTTGCAGGCTGTTCACAAGAATTCGTCTTCACATGACCATGATGAAGAAAGGGGAGACCCACCTCAGAAAAATCAACCTTGGTTGACCAGAGATGCTTTGGACATCCCAGGGCGAGTCCATAACCTTCCCCGACATCCAGAGAAGTTACTTCTTAATTTTGATCTCGAGACCTCGGGATTTCCTAAAGATCATATCAAGAAATTCATATTGTCTATCATATTGATGAATGTACAACATGAAGATGTAGTTTGCAGGCTGTTCCCCTACACTTTCAAGAATTCGTCTTCCACATGGTATTTCAACTTACCTGTAGGATCCATAACTAGTTGGACGAAGTTTCATAAAGACTTCTTGAATAAATTTGCAGAATAAACTACCACGGGAGCTTTGATGGCTGAGTTGTTTTTCGCCACCATGAGTTCAAAAGAAAGGGTTAAAGATTTCAATCAAAGATTCACAACTATCTTGAACAAATTCCAGACTGAAGATAAACCTACTCAGGAGTTGCAAATCGAAGTATACGCTAATTCCCTCCCAACTTCTATTTCCATGTTTGTGAAGAGGGTTGCCAAATGAACCCTGGTTGAGAATTTTGAAGAAGCCAAAATGGTAGAGTTCCAGATGAAATTTTTGAAAGAAGTTTAGGTCTCATTAGCTAAAAAATAAGTCCAACCTCCTCCCAAGAGAGGACTCCTTTTGACTAGACCGCCAGGGAAACAGATAGAACAAGTTCCTGAAAAGGGTAATGGAAACATAGAATAGCTACAACGCATGGTTAAGAAGTTATAAAATGAGATCATAGACATGAAAAGAAGTGCAAGGGAGGGAAACCAAGGCCAAAGTCTCTAAATCCTTTCTTTAAAAGGAACCCATCGTTTAAATAAATTGAACCTCCCCCAGCTAAGTTAAATATCGATCTAGGAAATGTAGCATCTGATTCTTCCTATACTTATCACCAAGATAACCACTTTGAAAGAGAATTCCCTCAATGAGTGCATGCCATGAATTTTATGGCCAACCAGTTTCTAGACGAAATCTCCCTGACCGAACAACCAAGCGGTTCAGTTATGAATTGTTGGGTATGTGTTATATTCTTTACATGTGTATGTGTGGGCTCATCATATATGAAAACTGCGTTTGATGATCCCTCATAGTACTAGTACGTTTTTGTCGTGTTCTCCAGGCACTTTCCTAGGGGGGTCCCAGGGGGGGGCAGGTATGCCCCCCCGTGGTTACGTGCAGCATTTGGGGCAGCACCCTGAAATTTTGTTTTTGGATGGTTTTTGCTATTTTTAGCGGTTTACTAAAAATAATCTTGGTTTTAGGGATTATGGTTTTGGTATATATAGAATACCTAAAACAATTGTATATATTGTATAGTGAATGGTGAAATTCGATATAATGAATAAAAGAAAGGTTTTCTTGGTTGAGGGTTTCCGGTATAAATCTCTGTGTACTATGTGAATGAGCCATTGATTAAATTTTGTTTTGCTTAAGAATCTATATGCATTGCTTTACTTCACAGGTTTAAAACTTACATGAATTTCATTGATCAGGAATATATTGATCCACCAGAAGATACAACCATGCTAATATGGGATCCTGACCTAATAATTCGTGTCGATGACTTATTTGAGTCTCAAGAACCACCCGTAGAGGTATCGGTTGTGAAAACACGTACTAAGGGTCCACTTGTCTCAAAATATCTTGCTACTACCCAAGCTTTGAGGAGAAAGACAACTCCCGACCACCTGAAATCACCTTTCACTCCCCGAAGAAACCCAATAAGTATCCATACACAAGAATCACCCAAGCTGGATTACAGCATAGTTGAAGATTTGAAGAAGTTGAAGGCTAATATATCAGTCATGGACATTTGTAGGATCCCTCGGCAGAAGGACTTCCTATTACAAGCTTTAAAATTGGTATAAATTTCTACGAAAAACACTGACCGAGGAAGAAATCCAATCCTCGCAGACCTAGGGAATAAACCAGCTATGAACACTTTCTCTGAAGATAAGAAGGGAAGACCTTTTGTCCCACCTTTCCTTTTAACATTTGAAGTCTTCAACATGAACCTCCATAAATGTTTGATCAATTCAGGAGCATCCTCTAACGTTATGCCACTGTCTATCTGTAAAAAACTAAACGTATTTCCTCTCAAGCATGATAAACATGTGATACAACTAGACAGAACCCAGGTGAAGGTCATGGGAGAACTCAAAGATGTAATGATCAGAATAACGATGCACCCTAAGTTTGTGCAAGTGATTGACATCATTATAGTAGACATCCCAGAATCTTATGGGTTACTACTAAGCCGATATTGGTCTAAGAAGTTAAATAGACACTTTAGTACAGATTGGGAACACCTTTGGTTACCATTAAAAGGGCACAAAAATATGAACATAATTGATAGGGAAAGGTATCTGAAACATACTATCATTGACCTAGAAACCCTAAACAAACCCTCATTGACAGATTACCCTATTTTAGGCAATTATTCTTTTGATTCCTACTTTGAAAACTTCTCGCCCCTCTCATTTGATGTCCCTCTCACTCAAAATTATTAAATGGTGTTTCAAGAGAAATCATTGATACCGATAGAGGAAAACCTCTTTTGTCAAGAACCTGTGCTAGAAATCACAGAACAAAAGATAAGAGAGCAAGAAAGTGATAAGAGAGAGGAGATAGATAACCTTCACTCAAAAATTTGGACCATATACTTTGATAGATCTAAATCACAGGAAGGATCTGGGGAAGGGTGCATCCTCATTGATCTAAAGGGTAAACGTCATTTCCTATCCTATAGACTTGAGTTTGAATGCACAAACAACACCACCAAGTATGAAGCCCTAGTACATGGGTTAAAGAGATCCATAGCCTTAAACGTCAAGGAATTGAAGGTTTTCGGAGATTCTGAGATCATCGTTAGACAAGTAAGGAATACTATACATTGCAATTTCCCACACATAAAGAATTATCAACAGGAAGTGCATAGGTTAATAGAGAATTTTGAAGCTTTCAATATTACAGCGATCCCCAGGAAAAAGAATATCCTGGTTGATTCCTTGGACACAGCTGCTTCAAGGCTGTCACCTTTATAAGATTATGAAGCCTCCCAGTTCACTATGGAAATACTTACAAACAATTAGTGCCAAACAATATTTCTAAGTTCTTTTAAGGGGATGAACAAATCATAAACTTTTTGACTAACCAAGATAATTTTAAAGACTTGGCCATTGATGATGAAGTATTCCAGGGACAGTCGACGAAAACCAATCTTCATACAGGTCAACCAACGGACAAATCGAAGTCTCACAAAATATCGAAGGATATAGCTAATTTAGAAAATATTTTTGTTATAACCGTAAATTGCACCAGAAATGCATACCTAGCATCGAACCATCACTGAACATCTCTTCTAAAAAACCATTTTTTTGAAGGTGTATGTGCCCTGCACCACTACTGTCCACGTGCACACTCTTTTTGCACCACTAAAACCCGCGTACACTCACAAAAAACCGCGAAAAATGAAAATTGCAAAGGGATACGGGTTTTCGAGTCGTTACCTAACCATTTGACCGCCCATAGCCAGTCACCCCAATTGTTACTATATTTTTGGCCTATAAAATAAGTTGTTGGGGTCCCATTCAAAAGGGAAGTACGAGAGCATAGAAACTATGCCCATTTCAACATTCCCCTTTTGCCCCAATATTTTGCAACCACATTGTGAGTTTGAACCAGAATTCCTTTTTTCCTCCATTGCAAACCCTTGCCATTTCCCTAGAGAGAACTAGAGAGGAGAAGAATGCATGGAAGCATTTGGTGCATGGTGAATATGAGACCAAGACTGAGTTCAAGGAGCAGTTGTTGGTCTCATATTGTAAATGAATTTTGTGAGATTAATATAAAGAAATACTTTTTCCGTCCCGCCAAATGATGTCTTAAATATTTATGATTTGTTTACATTTTTGTTATGATGTCTAACCCACTAATCCATACATAGAATGCATGCTTGTAGTTTCTTGTTTGTCTTTCAATGAATGTAGGTTGGCCTTGGGAGGAGATATGCAGTCGAGAAACAACTGAGTGCAAAGGGATCGACATGGGACACAGAGTTTAAGGTATGCCTACCGAATCCCTATACTTTGTCTTTTGTGTATGATTGTGGGATAATGTCGGGATAGTTGTTAAAAGTAGGAGAATTTAGACGGTTATCTCTGCCTGCACTTTAGAACCGTAGTGTATTCCGTAGGGGGTTTTCCTTCTATAGAAAAATTGGCGACCGTACTGGGGACACCTCTAGAGTTTTTTGGGGATATTCTTTTTGGGTGTTTTGAATCAGTTTATTTATTGTTTTTTTCAGTTTTTGTAAGCTTCTGTGTCTTTAAGGGATTCTGGTCTTCCATACCAGTACTCTCTGCCTGTGCTTGACTGTTGGTTTTCATTTTTTTGAGAAGTTAAAGAGGTGTATGCGGCTTGTAGTGGGACTGCACGCATACATACATGCCCTGCCTTTGGACAACCCATGTACAGATGCAGGCTATTGAAGTGTTAGTAGTGTGCTTGTGTTGAGAAATTGTTTTTTAAAGAAGAGGCAGTCATCCTCTTCCCTGTCAGAAGTCACACTTCTCAGGGGTTTTATTGATCTATCCCTGGTCTCTGTTATAGCAGTCTGTAGCCTAGGTCTGACCTCATCATAGCTTTATTTTTATCAAAGATTTCTTGTGTTTTCTTTATTAGGCTTTTTAGACAAGTTTGTGAGTCTATTCTGATCTTCCTATTTGGTATTGTCAGTGACTCCCTGCGATATGTGATGGGCCAGAAGCCATTTCTTGGTCTTGTCTTGTCGTCATTTTTCCCTTTTTTTCTTTAGGAGAAAAGAAATGAATTCATTTTCAAATTTCTTGTTTTGAAGAATAAAACAATAAAATAAAAATAAAAAACTTTTCTTTGTTTGGTAAAAGTAGTTTAGGCTAGTTGTTGTATTTACCAAGGAAAAAGAAAGTTTTCTTAAGATATTTACTTGAATACATAGTGTTATCACTCCAAGAAAATCCTTAGGGTTGTAGGCTAAGGATGCTTGGTAACTTAGAAATAATGTGTGTATATGCTTGGAACAATGGGGTCTTTAATAATCAATGTAATAGACAACTCATACATCTAAAGAAATAGTGCTTTCAGGAAACAATAATCAGATCAAGTAAATTGAAAGGAGAGGATGAAGAACACTATTCTTGATTGCCAAATACAACTGAATGTAGGGCTTAATGCAAGATAGAGAGAAATCCTTTAATTTCAAGTCTATGACCTCAATAAAGAGATAACAATATTCATGAACTAAAATAAACTGAAACAAAGTACAGAAAGGGAAAGATGGATAATTTTGATATTGAAAACGAAAGGAAACTGAACTTTATTTCTGCAAATAAGAGTCTATATAGTGGCCCAAAATATCTCCCAGTTTGAACCCTTGTCTCTTAGAAAAGATAGGCATTTATAGCCTTTTACAATCAGTTTTTAAGATCCTAAAAACTTGGATCTGTATCTAAAAATAGCAATTCAAATTTAACTAAGAAAATTGANGAATGTAGGGCTTAATGCAAGATAGAGAGAAATCCTTTAATTTCAAGTCTATGACCTCAATAAAGAGATAACAATATTCATGAACTAAAATAAACTGAAACAAAGTACAGAAAGGGAAAGATGGATAATTTTGATATTGAAAATGAAAGGAAACTGAACTTTATTTCTGCAAATAAGAGTCTATACAGTGGCCCAAAATATCTCCCAGTTTGAACCCTTGTCTCTTAGAAAAGATAGGCATTTATAGCCTTTTACAATCAGTTTTTAAGATCCTAAAAACTTGGATCTGTATCTAAAAATAGCAATTCAAATTTAACTAAGAAAATTGATAACAAAGACTTAATAGCTAAACTAGCATTCGAATTGTCTTCCATCTCAAAATTTTGACATTTGTATTCTTCAGCTTCTGGAATCTGTTGTGTCATGAAACATGGCAGAGGCACCTGTCTTGGCAGCTGCATTCCTTCAGTTACTCATAGTCGACACTTTAGGGGATCAATTTATCATGTGGTTTTAAAAAATCCCATGAATCTCTGATGCTGAGGATTTCTTTGACCAAGTTGTTAATCCTTCAATGCTCTGGACCCTCTTTAAATCCTGTGAAAATCGCCCTGATCCATCCTTAGCATTCAAAAATGCTTTTTTTGCTTTCACTAGCTAACTCGCTATATGATTCGTTGGTTAGCTAGTGAAAGCGTTGAATTTCACCAGCTAACTGGTTGTAAATTTTCCCTTTGCGCTGGTGAAAGCTCTGCTTTGGCCACAAGAGCATTGATTTGGATCTTGTACTCTTCATATTCCCTCTTCATTGCTCTCCGTTCTTCAACAAACGAAGGCTGTATTTTTTGCAAAATGACACCCACTTCCTTGCAAGTTTTGAAGTTTCTGAAAGGATTTCAAAATTCAACATTGTTGCTCCATCATCAGAAAAATAGCATGAAACTTTATCAACAGGATAATCCACGACAAGGATAGATAGGACAATATTTGTTGTGACAAGAGGGGCTCCTTCAAAGGGTCCACTGTACTGACAAAAATATCAACACTAGCGAACTGAGATGGCTCTCTTTCTCTCCATAATTTCCAACATTGGGAAAAGGAACACAACCAAGGTGGATACAAACACCAACTACAACAAGCCACTCTGGATTTAAACCCTTACTGAATCTTCCTGAGTATGACGCAGAGAATTAACATTTACACTGTTTGCCAACTGGATGTCATCTTCATTGCGTATCTAATAAAAACAGGCTTTCCATGCCACATGACTGTGACAGTCTTTCCATTCAATACAATAACGTTTCCTTCACCATCCACATCAACTATAGCTGAATCACCTTCTTTGATCTCACCAGCAAGCATTTTTTTAGCCAGACTATCCTCTAATAACCTCATAATTTCCCTACGGAGTGGCCTTGCACCATAGCTGGGATTATAAACTTCATCTACAACTCGGTCTGTGAACCACTATGTTACTTGAAGACCAATTTCTTTTGTTTTAAGCCGTTCAAAGACCTCTTTCAGCATTATATCTGCAATCTCTTTCACCTCTGTCTTTGTGAGATGTCAAAACACAATCATCTCATCTAGCCGATTCAGGAACTCAGGTCGAAAATATTGCTTCAGCTCTTCATTGACAAGACTTTTGATCCTTTTGTAGCTACTATCTTTCTCATCATAATAAAGATGGAAACCAATTCCACGGCCTCCCTTCTCAATCACACTACTCCCAACATTAGAAGTCATGATCAAAAGGGTATTCTTAAAATCCATAGTCCTGCCTTTGCTATCTCTCAATCTTCCATCTTTTAAAGTTTTATCTTACCACTACAAAAGCCATATACTAAAGCAAATGGTATACTGGAATTCTCTGAAAATATCATGGAAGATGTAACAATCTTGCTTGAATTTGGCTAAGATGTTGGATCCCTGTTGGTTAGTTTGAAATGGGGATTGATGTGACCCAGACTGCAAATGTCTAGTCTGATAAAACTCTTGTTGATTGACTGCATCTTGTTGATTTTCCACTTGGCCTTGGGCATGAGGCTGGGACAATGTTGGCACCTGATTTTGACCTTGGGCAGCCTGATTTTGAAGAATAATTGATAATGGATGACCATTTGCCATTGGAAACAGGCCTTGCGCATTCCTGCTCATTTGAGAAGAGTTGTAGCTTGATAAGCACCAGTGCTTTGTTGCTCCAGGAGAAAAATACTCATGAACAAGATTTCTCCAAAATCCTATGCCATTATCCTGTGGTCGATTTCTTGATCTTGAATATAAAGCATAAGAATTTCAAGACACCGTGAGGCTACGGCTCCTGGAATTTGAGTTTGCATTCCCGCATCAAAACTGTTGGCAACGTAGTTTACAGGGGCACTGGGTGATCCGTGCAATAAGTGTTGCCCCCCCCCCCAAACTCTAATCCCTGGAATAATGGATTCTGTGCTCTTAACTTGTCAAAACACTGTAAGAATAGAGTTATCCTTGACATGAACGAAATCCGCCTTCTATCATCTAGAAAACCTAATGAAAATGGTGTTGTCGATTTGTTGAATATTCAGAGGAAATCATCACATGTGACAACACACAGTACACGGTTTTGACTGCTGGATAGATGATTCGATGACAGAGTAGAACTCGACACTTGTGCTTGGATGTGTCGATATGTAGCTGGGTTGAAGTTTGACTCGTGGCTTCTGCCTGCAATTTAAGATTATAAGCGAATCCGTGGATTTTTCATGACGCGATTTGCATGCAGACTGATGCTTTCATGTATCAAATGTTCCAAAATTTGAGCCATATCCAATCACAGACAGCTGCGCATACAATCTTCTTCCTATAAACCGGGCTCCTTTTCATGGCAATATGCTTTTGACCTGTCAATGCTTCTAATCATCAATGTTATAGTCACCATTGAATGGTTGCACCTTCATTGACACCTGTATATTCACCAACTTGGTAGCCTCTGTATTTTATTATTGTTTGTGAACAAAATCTCCCATACCTCAGGATGTTTAAGACACTTTGTCTTTATATATACAAACAATTTCTATGATACATTTATGAAGTGTGTAGAATAAAGANTGTATATTCACCAACTTGGTAGCCTCTGTATTTTATTATTGTTTGTGAACAAAATCTCCCATACCTCAGGATGTTTAAGACACTTTGTCTTTATATATACAAACAATTTCTATGATACATTTATGAAGTGTGTAGAATAAAGATAATGACACTCAGTACTGGGATTGGTGTTGGTTTAACTGTTGTGATTCAAATTCGAGGCTTATTGCTCATGGAATCGATGAGATAAGTAGGAGATGACTTGGCTTTCAACCAATTGGTGAATTGACATGTGGGTGTGACCTGGATGGTGGCTTTGACTTAGTTAGCTAGGACTCGTGGATATAGGATTTGGTTCTGGTACGTTGGTAAATTAAGGCATATGTGCTTTGATTCATAAACTCAAGCTTAGGCTTGACATAAGAACTGACCAATGGGCCCCTCAAAATTACCTAATATGATTTGTGACTGAGGAAGTGGAGGTTAAGACATTGGCCAAAAGACTGAAGAAATTAATAAGTCAAAATAGAGAGAGATGAAAACTCTCTCAAAAGTCAATTACATTTTGATTGCTAACATCTGGCTCCAACTGGGATGGAGACCTCCCTACGAGGTTTCCAAAAAACTTGTATTTCCAGTAGCCTTTAGCATTGGGCATGGAGTCATCTGGCTACCTTTGGCATTGGGCATGGAGTCATCTGTCCTATGCAACTGTTCCTCTGCAAACCTGTAACCTATATGTAGTTTTCCTGTAGCCTGCCTGAAGTCTACCCTGCTTATTCATGCACTAAAAAAACTGAAAAAGATCTAATTGCTCGTATTACGAGCTTATTCTTTTACCTACTTCTACACTAATCAGTAAACTGGCTCTTATTAAGTGAAGTCATGCTTCCAATGAAGCGATGTCAGGAAATGATTTACTAATAACATCCTTGATCTTAACCCAAAAAATGATGGAAGCCATATCATGCAAAAATATAGTTGATAATAGAAACAAAATTGTCCCTCGTCTGACAAAATTGTTTTGATATTTATGCTGCTCATATATTCCAAATAGTTTGTAATAGGGTCATAAAAAACATGAAAGAATACCTCTTTGAGCTGCTGATCCAACTGGTTGTATTTAAGCTGTCGATTACTTTCACTTATTTCAGTGTTGAATGTGGACTGCTCAACTTTTGTTAGAGAAAAATGAAAGCTCAGCAGCTGATCTGAACCCTTCTTCTCCCCTGCACCATACCTTTGTAATCTGATTTCATCAAGATGATATGCTGGCTTGACACAACAAACAATTTCCTTTCCAATAATAATATCTTTGCGGGATATATCAAGACTAGAAAGATCTTCAACAGATTCATGACAAGCATCAATAACAACATGCACATACTTTTGATCATCTCTCTACTGAAAAGAAGAGCTAGATGAAATTTGAATAAAAAATAAGTCTTCACAAACCTTAACATTTCCTTTCTCATCACCGTATTGGTTGAATATAGGAGGATCAAGATAAGATCCTAATGAAAGAGATGAACTTTCTTGAATACCAGGATCAACAATAACATCATGAAACAGATTTGGAAAAACCTCACCTCATTCCTCATCATAATTTGAAATAGAATATTCATAAGGAGAAAGAAGATCTTTCTGGTGTTCAAACTGAAGATTAGGCAGTCCCTGCAAATCTGGAAACTGTGAGCTTCACTCAACATCTTCTGCAGATCTGAAACTGTCACTTGTTGTCTTGTCAATTTTCTCTTCACTTTTCAAGTTTTCAAAAGAGATAATCGGATTTTCCTGGTAGCCTAAGACAACAGATGGATTTGGTACAATGTCAAAAGCATCTATATTAAGGTTATCATCCTAAAGATCACTTATCTCTTGATCATGGAGAGATATATATTCTGTTGTAGCACATTTCACATAACTATCTGATTCCTTATTCAACAAATTGAAATCATGACAGCATTCAGGATAGAGAAGGTCATCTGAAAAATGGTCTTTACAAAACACATGGAAGGCAGCATGAAAATCAGCCAAAGAGAAGACACTTGCACTTGGAAGAGACCGACACCAGTCAAGAGCAATCCCTTCTAATGAAAATTTGAACAGCTTAATTTGAACATCCTCATGTATAATTTCAAGTCGGTCAATAAAGTCATGGAAATCCAGCAAATGTTCAGTTGGTACTTCCCATTTCTCTCCACGAAATCTGGGAATACTACGTTCCCATTCATATCTAGTAGGTACTGGATGAGGGTAACCAGAAATGCTTGAAAAATCACAGAACTCATACCTCTTTGCTAAGATCATGTTCATGTCATACCAGTGGAGTCACCAACAATTTTCTGAACAATGGAGTCGCCAGATAGATGATTACAACCAAATAAAAATGTCTAATCTTTGTCTATCATCAAAGATCATCTCTGTGTCATATCCAAGGAAAGCAGAACTTGAATTTCGTCTCCCCGGCAACAGCGCTAATTTGTTATCACTCCAAGAAACTCCTTAGGGTTGTAGGTTAAGGATGCTTGGTAACTTAGAAATAATGTGTGTATATGCTTGGAACAATGGGGTCTTTAATGATCAATGTAATAGACAACTCATACATCTAAAGAAATAGTGCTTTCAGGAAACAATAATCAGATCAAGTAAATTGAAAGGAGAGGATGAAGAACACTATTCTTGATTTCCAAATACAATTGAATGTAGGGCTTAATGAAAGATAGAGAGAAATCCTTTAATTTCAAGTCTATGAGCTCAATAAAGAGATAACAGTCTTCATGAACTAAAATAAACTGAAACAAAGTACAGAAAGGGAAAGATGGATAATTCTGATATTGAAAACAAAAGGAAACTGAACTTTATTTCTGCAAATAAGAGTCTATATAGTGGCCCAAAATATCTCCCAGTTTGAACCCTTGTCTCTTAGAAAAGATAGGCATTTATAGCCTTTTACAATCAATTTTTAAGATCCTAAAAACTTGGATCTGTATCTAAAAATAGCAATTCAAATTTAACTAAGAAAATTGATAACAAAGACTTAATAGCTAAACTAGCATTCGAATTGTCTTCCATCTCAAAATTTTGACATTTGTATTCTTCAGCTTCTGGAATCTGTTGTGTCATGAAACATGGCAGAGGCACCTGTCTTGGTAGCTGGATTCCTTCAGTTACTCATAGTCGACACTTTAGGGGATCAATTTATCATGTGGTTTTCAAAAATCCCATGAATCTCTGATGCTGAGGATTTCTTTGACTGAGTTGTTAATCCTTCAATGCTCTGGACCCTCTTTAAATCCTGTGAAAATCGTCGTGCTCCATCCTTAGCATTCAAAAATGCTTTTTATGCTTTCACCATCTAACTCGCTATATGATTCGTTGGTTAGCTGGTAAAAGCGTTGCCTTTCACCAGCTAACTGGTTGTAAATTTTCCCTTTGCACTGGTGAAAGATCTTCTTTGGCCACAAGAGAATTGATTTGGATCTTGTACTCTTCATATTCCCTCTTCATTGCTCTCCATTATTCAACAAACGAAGGTTGTATTTTTTGCAAAATGGCACCCACTTCCTTGCAAATTCTGAAGTTTTTGAAAGGATTTCAAAAGTCAACATTGTTGCTCCATCATCAGAAAAATACCATGAAACTTTATCAACAGGATAATCCACGACAAGGATAGACAAGACAGTATTTACTATGACAAGAGGGGCTCCTTCAGAGGGTCCACTGTACTGACAAAAATATCAACACCAACGAACTGAGATGGCTCTCTTTCTCTCCATAATTTCCAACATTGGGCAAAGGAACACAACCAGGGTGGATACAAACACCAACTACAACAACCCACTCTGGATTTAAAACCCTTGTTGAATCTTCCTGAGTATGATGCAGAGAATTAACATTTACACTGTTTTCCAACTAGATGTCATCTTCAGTGCGTATCTAATAAAAACAGGCTTTCCATGCCACTTGACTATGACAGTCTTTCCATTCAATACAATAATGTTTCCTTCATCATCCACATCAACTATAGCTGAATCACCTTCTTTGATCTCACCAACAAGCATTTGTTTAGCCAGACTATCCTCTAATAACCTCAAAATTTCCCTACGGAGTGGCCTTGCACCATAGCTGGGATTATAACCTTCATCTACAACTCGGTCTGTGAACCACTCTGTTACTTGAAGACCAATTTATTTTGTTTTAAGCCGTTCAAAGACCTCTTTCAGCATTATATCTGCAATCTCTTTCACCTCTGTCTTTGTGAGTTGTCAAAACAAAATCATCTCATCTAGCCGATTCAGGAACTCAGGTTGAAAATATTGCTTCAGCTCTTCATTGACAAGACTTTTGATCCTTGTGTGTAGCTATTGTCTTTCGCATCATAATCAAGCTGGAAAACAATTCCACGGCCTCCCTTCTCAATCACACTACTCCCAACATTAGAAGTCATGATCAAAAGGGTATTCTTAAATTCCACGGTCCTACCTTTGCTATCTGTCAGTCTTACATATTTTAAAGTTTTATCTTACCACTACAAAAGCCATATACTAAAGCAAATGGTATACTGGAATTCTCTGAAAATATCATGGAAGATGTAACAATTTTGCTTGAATTTGGCTAAGATGTTGGATCCCTGCTGGTTAGTTTGAAATGGGGATTGATGTGACCCAGACTGCAAATGTCTAGTCTGATAAACCGCATGTTGATTGACTGCAGCTTGTTGATTTGCCACTTGGCCTTGGGCATGAGGCTGGGACAATGTTGGCACTTGAGTTTGACCTTAGGCAGCCTGATTTTGAAGAATAACTGATAATGGATTACCATTTGCCATTGGAAATAGACCTTGCGCATTCCTTCTCATTTGAGAAGAGTTGTAGCTTGATAAGCACCAGAGCTGTAGCTCGATGACAGAGTAGAACTCGACACTTGCGCTTGGATGTGTCGATATGTAGTTGGGTTGAAGTTTGAATCGTGGCTTCTGCCTGCAATTTAAGATTATAAGTGAATCCGTGGATTTTTCATGACACGATTTGCATGCAGACTGATGATTTCACGTATCAAATGTTCCAAAATTTGAGCCATCTCCAATCACAGACAGCTGCGCATACAATCTTCTTCCTATAAACCAGGCTCCTTTTCATGGCAAGATGCTTTTGACTTGTCAACGCTTCTAATCATCAATGTTATAGTCACCATTGAATAGTTGCACCTTCATTGACACTTGTATATTCACCAACTTGGGAGCCTCTGTATTTTATTATTGTTTGTGAACAAAATCTCTCATACCTCGGGATGTTTAAGACACTCTGTCTTTATATATACAAACAATTTCTATGATACATTTATGAAGTGTGTAGAATAAAGAGAATGACACTCAGTACTAGGATTGGTGTTGGTTTAACTGTTGTGATTCAAATTCGAGGCTTATTTCTCATGGAATCGATGAGATAAGTAGGATATGGCTTGGCTTTCAGCCAATTGGTGAATTGACATGTGGGTGTGACCTGTATGGTGGCTTTGACTTAGTTAGATAGGACTCATGGATATAGGATTTGGTTCTGGTACGTTGGTAAATTAAGGCATATGTGCTTTGATTCATAAACTCAGGCTTAGGCTTGACATAAGAACTGACCAATGGGCCCCTCAAAATTACCTAATATGATTTGTGACTGAGGAAGTGGAGGTTAAGACATTGGCCAAAAGACTGAAGAAATTAATAAGTCAAAATAGAGAGAGATGAAAATGCTCTCAAAAGTCAATTACATTTTGATCACTAACACTTAGGAAATTATGTAGCTTGTAGTCGATCAAAATATTGTTTTAAGTTTTTTCTTTTCAAAGATCTGAGAAAACTAGTTACGAAAAGTTTGGTGAAAGAGTTTAATTTGGCAAACCTTTATTTGTGAAGAAGGAGTAGTTTGTTTTAGTTTCATCTTATGCTCTTCTCTTTCATATCTTAAATAAAATCACTAGTTTCACTTCTGTTCCCTTTGACTTAATACAACCACTAAAATTAACGCTTAATTAAAATTTATTAGACTTTGTGTTTGTATGGTCCATCAATTTATTCTAGGCTAGAGCCTTGATTTAGGATTGGAGAGGAAACTCTTCAAGGTTACAAAAACAAACATAAGACTCTATGCTAGGGAGTGCTTGAAAGTCCAGTAACCATGAAATTTATCTAGGACCCCCCTCTAACACAAGGGATAAACATGAGGTCGCATGCAGAAAGGTAGCAGAGATAACCCCTCCAAAGTTGGACCAAGCGTAGTGGGGAACGCATATAGAGGGATTATCTTGGGATTCTGTTGATCGCATTTTCCACGGAGCTTCGTGGGTCTCGAATCCATTTGAGGTCCTCAGGCATATTCCAGAACACTTGTCTTCGATACCCTTGATAGGGTTCTAGCTTGATACCCTACTCATTGCGGCCCACCCGACTATCGACTGTACCTGCCTGGTGATTGTTTACGCACTGGCAACCTAGTTGCCTTTACATAAGTGAATGTGGGGGTATATCGTGGTACCTAGGGCAGACATCAGGCCACACTTTGTAGAGTATACCTAGAGGGTGCTTCTGTATTCGAGTTTCACTTGCACTGGTAAGTTTCTCTAGTGGTGGTTGGTGTAAATGTTCTTCCAACTAGCTAGTGAACTGCTTGTCTTGTCTTATAGGGGATTTTTCTAGTGTGTCTTGTTCTTTAACGTTAATATAAATCCCTATTGTGTCATTTATCTTCTCACACCATGGAGGATTAGGAGCTTCATCAGTTTTGAAGGCAGCTTGGCCTATCGCAGGTTAATCTGGAGCCACCCCCGCCACCGCTAACGCGAAGACTAGACCAACAAGGATGTTTTGAGGTGACTGGGCCACAGGAAACTAATCTCGACCCATCTATGAGAGAAGAACATTTGATTTCAGAGGAACCAACAGATTCCTAACTCAGAGCAGAAGCTCTTGGTCTGTATAACCCTTCGATCACTAATCTATTGGGCCCATTGTCGTACAAGTTAAACATTACGAGCGTTAGGTAGTGTCACAAGCAGCGATGGAGACAAATGATGCTATTTCTTTAGGGAATCCTCATATTCCCTCTACGACTGTCACTATAGGGGGTTTTCCGCCTCCTAACCAACTGTCTCCAGTCTAGACCACTATGATCTCGACCACCTCTACCTCGGGCAATGGTCTGATTACATCTATGGTAGCGATCACTACTCCTTTCACCCAGAGTGCGACAGGCCCTCTGTTATCATACGTGATGCCTGGCTTCAATACAAAATCTGTCCTTTCCTACTCCACTCTAGAGAATTTAGGTCTAGGGGCAGGGAGCTCAAACACTCCTCTGCACGGATCCATGGGGGGCACTTCAGCTCCCTATAATGCATTTCCCTAATGGAGGGTGTCATATACCCCCTTCATCCCCTTTGCTTGGTGGTGTTCTGTTAAGGTCCTAACCCGCACATGGGTAGATTAATGTATTCGGATGTAATAAAGGTCAATATTAATAAGACCTTTCGATAAAAGATAATTAGGCGGATGTAAGAAGACCTAATAGAAGCTTCCGCTTCTAGAAGGATCTTCCTCTAGATGCTTCTTTTTAGTATAAATAGGAGTCGAGGGTATGAGAACCCTAGCTTGGATATTGTTGTAACATAGCGCTACTCGATTG
>SNQJ01S0023804.1:111637-172633 GCA_010110895.2 Picea sitchensis | reverse complement strand
GTTCGACGCATTTGGTAACAATGCATTCTTGTTAGTTGTCATCTCGGCTGAGGGAAACCCTGGTTATGGACAACAAAATCCTATGAAGGGTATTATTCTTGCATAGGGAGGAAACTTAGGAATTCCTTCCTCACAATGGATTTGGAATCCATGGCATGGATCAGTTCCCTCATCAGGGATGTTGACCGAGGGAAACCTCTTCCATAGCCAATGGAACCTTGGGCAAGTCTCAGGATCTATGCCCGTCGGATCGATAGGGGGAAACCCTTCCCAAAATCCTTTCAATGCAATGCAAGCCCAAACTTTTACATCCCATTACGGAGTCAGCTGATGACATCTCAATAAGCACATAATCCGTATGTTGGTCACGACCATGGTTATTACCAAAACCCTAGCCATCAATCTAACTTTTCCTGGCAACCTGGTGCCAACCAAACTCTAGGATCCTTTTTCCATGGTTATAATCAACAACCCAAATTACTGTTTCTAGCAACTTTCCACTTGCTAAACTTGACAAGGTTATTAAATGACCCCATCTGTCATGATCCATGTTGGCCTCCCATTCCAACCAAGTTTCCTTCAAACATTTCAAAGTTTGAAGCTAAGCCTAATGAAGATCCAGGCGATCATGTGACTACCTTCCATTTATGGTGCTTGTCCAACTCTTTCAGAGACGACTCCATCCATTTGCGTTTGTTTCAACGCACTCTCATCGAGAGTGATGCGAAATGGTACATAGAGCTCGACCACTCAAGATACTCTACCTTGGATGAATTGGCGATGGTTTTCTTCTACCATTTTCAATTACTTGTGAGATACGACGTTGGCACCGAATTGCTGGACAACTTTGAGCAGACAAAGGTGGACCATATCTCTGATCACATCCGAGAATGGAGACGCCAGAAGATTTTGATAAAAGTACCAGTCCCACCAGCATTCCTACTTGAGTGGTTCCTTAAGTCTTTGGTACCATAGTTATCTAAAGATGTCGCAACGTCGGGGGTCTCTTAAGAAGAAGAAGCGATAATGAGAGCTCAACAACTAGAGCTGATTTACTCTCAGTCTGGTTTACTTTACGAAGTTCTACCAGATGCACCGTGGTCGATACTTGACAAGACCATATAGAGATATGGACCACATGTCAATGGTATTGTTGGTTCATCGCAATGAATCCTGCTGATCAGAGGTCGATTCAATTGCAACAATTGTCAATACAACAGACAATGGCTAGCCAGACCACTGGTTCGGCTTCTCCCCCTACTCAAACATCAGATGTACA
Source organism: Picea sitchensis (assembly GCA_010110895.2). NCBI lineage: Eukaryota > Viridiplantae > Streptophyta > Pinopsida > Pinales > Pinaceae > Picea > Picea sitchensis. Next base: position 171,354 of record SNQJ01S0023804.1, on the reverse strand, counting down.
TAGTGTGCTATCGATAAACTTGAAGGCCACCCAGCAGCCTGACGGAAAGAAGAAACAATGAAAGTAGTGTAAGGGGGATAAGAAACCTACCAATAATGTTAGCAGGGGAAACACAGAAAAGAAGAAGTCAAAGTATCCGTGTAATCTTTGCACGAAAGACCATGCAACTCACCAGTGCCATCGGCTTGTGGAGGCCCAGAATTTATTGGCACAACAACAGCCTGTTGTGTTAACGAACCCAATTCCACATAAGAAAAATTTAACTCAAGCCTCTTCGAGCGCGGAAGGGGTTAGTCAGGGACCCCCTCCATCTTTGAGTAATCCTTCATTTGTGAATGTGTACATGATGAAAGGTAGCATTGATATAGAAATTAGGACACACAACTACATAATGCCAAACATCTCTAAGAAGCGTAAAGAAGTCGAAAACCCACCTCTTCCTCTCTATATTGAGAAGAAGTTGGGCAAAATAATGACACACATCCCAAAAGGTGCATTCAAGAAATCTTCCCACAATCCAAATGCAAGGGCCACCCAAAACTACTCTGTGGTGGAGGATTTGTCTCAAACCCCTTGTGCAATGTCTACTTTGGAAGTCCTCCAGAGATACCCTTCCGAGAGAAAGGCTCTATTAGCTTCCTTAAGATTTGTTGAGACTTGTAATATGGGAATGATCATGCTTGATACGATCGACTTAAAACCTCGTCTCCCTTACCATGGTGGTTGATGAGGGTGCCTCGACATGCGTGATGTCTTTGGCATGTTGGAAGCCCATTGGCCAACCCGTTTTCTCTCCATCACCTACTCTTCTTACCGCTTTTGATGGTCATTCATTCTAACCACATGGAATCATCCCCTTTTTCCCCGTGCAGTTAGGATGGAAGATCATGTGCGTCATGGTTGAAGTGGTTGATGCATCTCTCGACTACAATTTCTTGCTAGGAAGGAGTTGGACCTATGCTATGCAATTAGTGGTCGCAACAGTTTTATGGGTCTTGTTGTTTCCACACGAGGGTCGGATCATTTCCATTGATCATTTATCCTTCTCCCATCCTGACCCTTCATTAGGGGTATCTATGGCCTCGATGGTTGACAACCCTCAGCCCAACATCGTCAATGTATGGGTTGGTTTGTGCCCACCTTTGATGGGTAATTTCGATTACCCGCCTTCGACCGACAATGTCCAATACATATCGGCTATCCCCGACCAGCTTAGGGCTGAAATGTTTCAAATATCGTCATTTCGCGTGACTTACTTTAACAATCCATGGAATCTTCCTTCCCCATCAACCATGATGGAATGGATAGGGCACCATGGAATGGCCATGCCTTTGTCCGCGACATAATTTACATACTCTATACTCTAGCAAGCTTTTGCCAACCCCGATCCGACCCCAGCGCAGGAGTTAGATCCGGTTCTTGAGCCTATTTGGGCTCAAGGTTCCCTTGCCGATACTGATTATTTAGACTTAGTATTTCCCTCAGATGAGGCGATAATTGAGGCAATGACTAGTCCAGACAGACCCTGGGATGATCTCCATCACAAAACTTATTTCCTCCCAAAGTTAAGAAGAATTGAAGCAGGTGAATTCACTCTGACTCTGACTGGAGATAGGGCTTGTCTTATCAATCCTTTATTTACACATGTTGTTTACGGTGAAGGAAATATGGAAACCATCACTAAAATAATACCTATTGATATCTCCAGAACCACAAGCATCATGGAGAATGTCTTCATCAAAGCCGACTGCTCTCCCTAGGAGATTCAAATCTAGAAGGATTTATTTAAAGAATTATGCGACGTGTTTTCCTGGTCTTATGAGGAAATGATAGGCATAGATCCAAGAATCGTTGAACATGAAATCATGACATATCCTGGTGCTAAGTCGGTCTGGTAGAAGCTTCGTCCAGTTAATCCTAAGAAAGCAACAACTATTAAGGCTGAAGTGGAGAAACTGCTTAAAGATAGTTTCATCTAACACGTCCAATTGACTCAATGGGTGTCAAATCCCGTTCCAGTCAACAAAAAATAGGGTATGATTCATGTATGCATGGACTTCCGTGATTTGGAAAAGGCATGTCCAAAGGATAATTTCCCCATGCCATTTATTGACCAGATAGTCAATGAATGCGTAGGTTGCGAGGCCTTTTCTTTCATGGATGGTTTTTCGGGATACAACTATAAAGAGATAAAACTTGAGTACCAAAAAAAAACTACTTTCATTTGTCTGTGGGGTACATTCACTTATCGGAAGATGCCTTTTGGTTTGAAAAATGCTAGAGCTACTTTTCAGTGGGCCATGTCTTTCGCTTTCCATTATCTAAAACACATAGTCGAGACTTATCTTGAAGATTTAGCATCACGATCTCGTAAGAGAGATGATCATCCCACACACCTCCAACTCATGTTTGAGCGATGTCGCTACTACCAGATTCACTTGAATCGAAACAAATGCAGTTTTTGCGTAATGTCGGGTTGTATGCTAGGTTTCATAGTTTCAACAACACGGATCATGGTCGATCCTCTAAAGGTTGAGGCGATAGTTCAGTTGCCTCCCCCGTGCACAATCACTTAGCTTCAGAGTTTACAGTGAAAATAATTTTTTTTACGACATTTCATCGCAAACTATGCCAAGATCACAAAGGGTTTCATGCGTTTACTAAAGAATGACATTCCTTTTCATTGGGACGAAGCCACTTAACGTTCTTTCAAAGAATTGAAACGTGCCCTCACGTCTGCCCCTTTGCTTCAGCCACCCAATTATAATAAATATTTCTTATTGTACTTTGTCGCTGTGGAGTCGACCATCGGTATGGTCTTGGTTTAGGAGGACGATTTTCTCTCAGAAAATGTTATTTATTACCTGAGTGAGGCCTGGTTGGACTAGAACTCAATTATTCCCATGTTGAAAAACTTGCGTTGGCAACAGTTCATGATGTCCAATGGTTCCGTCATTACATCTAGTTTCGCAAGACCACCGTCATTGTCATTGTGAATATGTTTCAATACGTGTTGAAATGATGTGTAATAGGCAGAAAGGTCACTAAATGGATTGTTATCCTCCAGGAATTCGACTTGGATTTTGTTTCGGAAAAATCCAAAAAGTCATTGGTCTTTGTGGAACTCATCTCAGAACTTCCAGTCGAATGAGGTGATGTTATACTCGAGGAGTCACCTATCAAAGGAAACATGATTTTGATCGCGTCTTCAGACCCCTGGTACGGAGATATACTAGTCTATCTCTAGACTTTGAAGTGCCCCTCCTCTGCTTCTCATGATGAGCATCATTGTATATGCCATCCGGCCAAGAACTATCTCATAGTTGAGGAAACTCTATACTATCGAGGTATAGATTGCATCCTTCGTTGGTGTTGGCACAGGGGAAGACCCAAGGTTCAACTCTACAACAACACACCAACAAAGCCCTAACTACCAGTCCTTTCGGCAACACCTGCGAAGCAGATGAAGTCTCACCCGAGGTAGAGGCAAGGGTGGTTGCAAGACTCAGGTGTCTGCAACCTTAGCTAGGACACAGTTCTGTGATTATATCACTTACAACGCACTTAGCATTGATCATTCATCAATATTCAACCCTTATTATACTTCGCAGATAGCATAGAGCATCGCAACATTCACTAGATCTAAGATAATTCAACACTTAGCAGCAGTTAAATAGATCATATCCAGTAAATCGGCACTAAGAATCTTCATACATATCAGATCTAACATTCATACACATCTAAGAAGCACAAATCATAATTAGATCTATCTAAATATATCAAAGCACTTAGCAAAGAAAGAGATAAACACATCAAGTCAAAGCACAAAGCATAATACACAGATTTGCATGGTTCGCCCCCTCCCTAGGGCTACGTCCACCAAATCTTATTCTTTATTAGTATCATCAATCATCAGTTACAACACAGAGCCTCAAACCCTTCTTCACATTGGACAGAAGATCTATATACCTCACTAGATCCTTCTTCCTTACACTTCAACACAAAGCCTTCTACAACCTCTTACAACAACTTGCACTTAGCTCTGCAAGCCTCTTACAATCATGCACAGAGAATTTACAATCCACATATGATCACACGGATCTAACTACTAGCACTAAGCCATCGACCATTCTTACATTTCCTAAGTATCTATTTATACATTACAAAAGTGGGCCTAAGCGTGGGTAAACCCACAGGCTAACATCCCTTTGCCATTACATTAACCCAAAACCCTAAAAGGGGCCCAAAAGTGGACCTAGCTCTTGTGATCTTTGGTTCTCTTAGCGTTCCTTCTTCAACTAGCTATTGAAGTCCCAAAATAGGTCAAAATGACCAAGGTTATCCCAAAACTTGGTCAAGGGCCAACAGGCCCCCAACACTCACCTATGACTCGTCCCGAGTCACTCTGGTCTGCGCAATTCTGCTTTGAAAGCCTCCATCTTGGCTCAAGATGCTTCGACCTATGATTTTTTTGTGGCCTCCTACTGGGTGAATTCCAGGATCACTGTGTCATTTATTGGTCCTTCCAGGCATTGTTCTACAGTGATGACGACTTGCTCAAGCTCTACTCCCTGGATTTCGATCTCGGGAAAATAACATGCATGCCTTGGCTTGCACCGGTTGGATTCCCTGAGTGACTTCTATTACTTTGTTATAGATATTATGTATCTACTACTGATTTGTGTGTTGTTCATGAGATCGTTTCATTCTATCCATTGTAGACAGGGCCTTCAGCTGCGCCTGTAATGTATCTGCATGTTGCTTTTCTTCCTGAAGCTGCGACTCTAGTGCCTGCAAATATGGATTCTCTATAAGGTTCTCATAAGTCTGGGTGCTCTAGTTACTAATATTCTTTCACTCCAAGGCAAGATATTTCAATCATTCAATTGCGCTACGAGCAGTTTCTTCTCGCTAGTCTCTTACCTTCTGAGGGGTCTCGGGCACAGTGCAGAGTTCTAGATCGAAAATACACTGCTAAAGCTTTTGTATAACTTCTTCAAGTTGTGCCACCTATTGTGGAACTCTCTCTTCAGCCTGTACTTCGATAACATTCACATATCAGAGTGATCTTTTGACTAGTTTCTTGACTTCAAGCTGCTCTACGAGCAACTTTTCCTTGCTTTGCTGTAGCTCTACTTTCTCTTTGTCCATATGTACTTGAAGAGAAAGCTTTTCTCATTCTATAGCACTGTGTTTATCTACAAGTACTCCATGTACCTGTGTCAAAGCCTGGGTGGCTTGTGCTTTGTCTTCTTGGTCTTGTCGAAGGCGAGCTTCGACCATAGCATCAATCTAGTGAAGTTGAGTTGGCTCATCTACTGGTTCTACTATCCCTACTGTCAGAGGTGCAATGGGGACTGCGCAGCTAGAGTGGAGTTCCTGCTGCACTCCTTGGAGTTCAATCTCTATATGGTTATACATCTTCTCCTACTTCACCTCTTGCTTCTCTACTATCTCCTTTGAAGCCTCATTTACCACTACAACGATGAAATCAAAGTCATCCAACGTGAGGGTAGTTCACATCCTGGTTACATGGGTTCTAGGTTTCTTTTGGGAGGGATATTTCAGAGGTGAGACCTTCCTTTTCTTCGACGAGTATTCTTCATCCCTAGGCAGTGGTACTTTTCCTTTCTGTTGTTCAATTTCTTCACCTTCTATCTCTTCGCCATCACCTCCTTCGTCCGGTGCGATAGAGGCAGTCCTTATAGATTCGCTATCTACTTCATGAACCTCTTCAGGATTCTTTGTTTTGCTTGGTTCTGGTGTATCCGGTACATTCCTTGGTCTATCAATATCGGACAACTCTGTGGGGTTCACTGGAATGAGAAGGTCTACTGACCAATCCTTGGTGATCTCTTCGATGTCTTCCTCCGTCAACTTGTAATAAGACTACAACTCTTGCTTGTGTTCATTAGCTCGCGTTGTTATATAAATGAAGTGGCGATCCGCGTTGAACTTCATTAAGGGTCTGAATCTGTGGAGTGTGTTTGGGGTAATGTGAGGTGTATATTGGATGGCGGTATTCAGCTCATCATAGTATACATGGAAGACGACATTCGACTACCATTGCTTGCTCATATCGGTCGAGTACCATAGGGTACTGAACCTCGCAGCCAAAGGTTCAAATGGCTCGGTCTCTAGGAAGGTGGCACCCTCCGGCATCTCCCATGCTATGAAGGCAATTAGTATGAGAATCCAACTGAAATGGAACTCATAAAATTATTCTTGCGCTTCCTTGCAATCCAGTTTGAGTTGATTCACTAAGTACTTCCCCCAATTCATTCGAAGTCCTTCTGCACACTTTCCTGTGAGATCAACTATGAATCCAGTCACTTGCATGGGCCAATTCTTGCAAACTATCTTTCCTGCGATCAACTCACAAAAAAGGCACACTGCATCGCTATGAATAGAGGATACCTTGTATCCTCTCGTTCCCTTCTCGACATCGCCATAGGTTTCTTTGATCTTCGCTACTAGCACTCTTTCTATGGTATTTCCAGGATAAAAATCCTATGGGTCAGGGCCTTGCATGCTGAGTCCTATGATCCGATTGATCAAGGTTGGATCCACTATGACACAGTGGTTCAACCACAAGTAGCCTTTGTGATAGCAAGACAGAAGAAAATTTACGCACGCATTCACCTCTTGGTGCCTGCCAAAGTGTGGGATCTTCATGACATTCAACAATGTTGACTGCGTGAGGTTCTCGGTCCAAGACTGTGGGACGATCTTCAAGTTCTTTCCCTTTGTTTTCATTAGATACTTGTGTGGGTCGAGCATACTGTAGAATTGCATGTCACCGATTTTGAAATCGCTAAACTTCAATGCTGCGAGCTTGTCCTGATCGGCACGAACTGCGCGCACCCCTTTCGGCAGGTATGCAGTGACCATAGCATACTCGAATTCTCAGGTAACACTGTCACGATTGATTTCACCACACAGAGGGGGTAGGTAAGCAAGAAAAATTATCGGAATCATTTTAGCATTCGCAAGATTATCCTTATGCTTCGTTTTCTTCTCATCGGTCTGTCGGGACGGTCTAGCTCGAGCAGTGGATGGAGAAGTTGCTACTCCTCTTGTTGGACTCCGGTGGACATTCCTCTTTTCGACATGACTCTCTCAGTCCTTAAATCAAGGAGAACCTTTGTGATGGATTCTTCAACTGCGATGAACTCGTCAGACATACGCATTCAGGAAAAATAATCGGGGTCACGATGATCTCAGATACTGCACTAGGATGAACAATCAGATCGCAATGACCACTATATACAATCACTAGTTCTGCAGGCTTTGAATTCTCAGTTGGCAAAAGTGTTCTTCGGGCATGGTGCGACGAGCTAAATAAGAAATTTGGAAATGATCTGCTTGCAATGGGTATGAAGCTTCCATTAACATTGATCTATCCATTATGGTGAGGTCCAACGGTCTAGTGGCGATCCTTTAATTCTTTTCTGTCCATTCGGGGCGGAAGTCAAACGGTTATATCGGTCCAATGGCTATATTGCTTCGCCATGACAAAGTGCCATAGGTCGTTGTTCTGATATACCGGTGAAGCTCCCATTCTGCAAGTTTTCTTTCTGCAATGTTCCATCTAGAATCTCCTATAACTTTTCAATCTTCACCCTCTTCTTACTTAACATTCTAGCCTTCTTCCCAGTAATCTTCAACTCTGTCTGTCTTTTCCCGTTCTGATTCCTATCTTCTTTTAGCATAGTCACTGCGCGTTGTTGAGATCCTCTCCAGGGTAATAATTCTTCTTTCTCTGGGATATGTTCTTTAGTCTTCTGCGAGCCTTCTGACATTCTTTCATCTTCGACATTGGGGTATCTAGTGTCAAGGAGATTTGATTTGTTCTTCTGTTCTTCAATCAACTGTGCAATCTTCTTGGTCATAAAATATTTTAATTCTTGTTTCTTTTGTTCCAAAAATTCTTCTTCTTCCTTCTGTCTAACTTGATCTCTATCAATCCAAGGTTTTCCAAGTAACATAGTAAATGGGGCGTTGTCCTCAATAAATTTAATAATATCAAAATCTTCTTCAGTCGAAGCTCCATTAGCATTCATAGATATCTGAGTGAGATTTCCACATAGGTTTACCAATTTTCCTCTGAAGAGTCCTATTCCTCCTAATGAAGGGGTCATGACAGGATTCCCTATAGCTTCCCACATTCTCTCTGTCATGATATTCATCTGTGTTTCTTCATCTAGAACACAATAAATGTCGAAGTCCCCTATCCTTACTTCGATGCATTTTTTTTCTTTAAAGATATCTGATAATCTGACATGTCAGTGTTCATTCAGGGTTTCTTTCATCTGAATTAATACTTTCTCTGATTCTTTCTGAGGTTCTTCTATCTCTGGATCTTCCTTAGGGTTCAGATCCATTCCTTTGAGCCTAGCAATCATTCTGTGGAAATCCAATACTTCATGATCTAGAGCTTTGCAACAAAGACAACTTGGTCCTCCACCAGGGCATTCCTTAGCTAGATGTCTCGGTTTTCTGCAACTGTAATAGAGGGTTAATCCTCTCTTTCTTGTAACTGATCCCCAGCCTCTTCTGTACTTCACACCAGGAGCATAGGGACGAATCTGCAACACATTCTTTCTAGGATCCTGCATCCATTTTTTATCCCAAACATTCTTTCTATGCATAATTATAACATATCTATCACTATTCTTATCAGATCTATTCATATCAAACCTTCTTTCATCTAACAATGCCCTAGTTTTCAAGCTAGGACATAATCTATCAAAAATACCTAGATCCATGCTCTAGAAACAAAAATTTCCACTTATCTTACTTCTACAGAGCACAAATCTTTTAGATCTAGAACTTCCTTACCTTTATCAGAGAACAAAGCTTATAGATCTTACCTCTTTTAATCAGAAAATTCCACTTTTACCTTTCTTAGAGTAAAAAGCATTCAGATCTTGCATCTTTTTTTCATTATCAACCTCTTTTATTGTATATCTAACCTCTTTTCCTCAGATCTGACCTTTCTTTCTTGGCACAAAGCTTCATAGGTCAAGTAGAACATCGTGCACTAGGGAAACAGATCTACGCACAGAGCTTTCTTTTCACAAAGCTTCTTCTTCTCTAGTTCCCAACAATCATAGTTTCAGGTCCCGGCAACAGAACCATTTGTTTGCACAGGGGAAAACCCAAGGTTCAACACTACAACAAGGAAGAAACAAATCCCTAACTACCAGCCCTTTCGGCAACACCTTCCAAGCAGATGAAGTCTCACCCGAGGTAGAGGCATGGGTGGTTGTAAGACTCAGGTGTCTGCAACCTTAGCTGGGACAAAGATCTGTGATTATATCACTTAGAGTGCACTTAGCATCGATCATTCATCAATATTCAACCCTTATTATACTTCGCAGATAGAACAACATTCACTAGATCTAAGATAATTCAACACTTAGAAGCAGTAAAATAGATCAGATCCAGTAGATTGGAACTAAGCATCTTCATACATATTAGATCTGACATTCATACACATCTAAGAAGCACAAAGCATAATTAGATGTATCTAAATTTATCAAAGCACTTGCAAAGAAAGAGATAAACACATCAAGTCAAAGCACAAAGCATAATACACAGATTTATGTGGTTCACCCCCTCCCTAGGGCTATGTCCACCAACTCTTCTTCTTTATTAGTATCTTCAATCGTCAGTTACAGCACAGAGCCTTAAACCCTTCTTCACATAGAACAAAAGATCTGCGTAGCTCGCTAGATCCTTCTTCCTTACACTTCAACACAAAGCCTTCTACAACCTCTTACAACAACTTGCACTTAGCTCTACAAGCCTCTTACAATCATGCATAGAGAATTTACAATCTACATCTGATCACACAGATCTAACTACTAGCACTAAGCCATCGACCATTCTTACATTGCCTAAGTATCTATTTATACATTACAAAAGTGGGCCTAAGCGTGGGTAAACCCACATGCCGACATCCCTTTCCCATTACATTAACCCAAAACCCTAAAAGGGGCCCAAAAGTGGACCGAGCTCCCATGATCTCTGCTTCGCTTGGCGCTCCTTCTTCGACTAGCTATTGAAGTCCCAAAATAGGTCAAAATGACCAAGGTTATCCCAAAACTTGGTCAAGCGCCAACAACCGGTGTCTCACTCATGAAGAAGCGGAAATTGTGCTTAACGATTGCCATACTGGAGCATGTGGCAATCATATTTCTCGGTTGGAAACAACCCAAAAGATTCTACGAGCCGGTTAATTTTGGCCGAAATTAACCACCTGTGTCAGGTGTTCTCTCGAAAGATGAGGGCACACCCTACTCCCATGTTTCCCGTCATCATAGTTGGTTCTTTCACCAAGTGGGGGATTGATTACACTACATGCAACCCCCCTTCATCAAGGGGGAACCGTTATATCATCGTAGCAGTAGACTACTTCATGAAGTGGGTCGAGGCTATGACAACGTTTAAAGATGATGGAGAGACAACAACTCTTCTTTTGTTTAACCATATAATAGCAAGGTTGGACGTCCTGAGAGAGATTTTCATTGATCATGGTAGCCACTTTCAGAATAAAATGATGTCTGAGTTAACATCAAAGCTTGGGTTGAGGCAAGAAAATTTGTCACCCTACTACCCACAAGTGAATGGTCAGGTGGAAGATGTGAATAAGTCCCTTAATACTATTCTACAACAAACGAGCAATTAGGCTAAGTCAAATTGACATTTGATGTTGTACTCGGCATTATGGGCCTATCGAATGTCTATTAAGACTACAACTAGTTTCTCCCCTTTTCAACTCATTTATGGGCTGGAAGAAGTATTTCCTATAGAGTGCTAGATCCCATCTCTAAAGTTGGCAGTACAATTATTTCCAGACACTTCACCGCTTGAAGAGTGTTTATTATATCTTGAGCAGCTCGATGAGAAGCGTCGGGATGCAGCCTTGGCTAACAAGGCTCACAAACAAAAAGTCAAGTGTCAGTATGATCATTCCGTTCGTCCTTGGATTTTTTCTGAAGGTGACCTTGTCCTAGTCTATGACCAAGATAAGGATCCCTTGGGAGCCAACAAGTTAAAACCCATGTGGTTCAGACCTTTCATCATGAAGGAGGTTCTAAAGAAGGGTGTTTATCATCTGGTAGAATTTGAGGGAAATGCTTTGGCAGAGCCTAGAAATGGGCTCTACCTCAAGAAGTGTTACTCATAGGTGGGTCACCTTGGGTGACTTCCTGTACATATGTATATTTCTTATACATTTTTCTCTTTTAGTTTTTGTCTTTTTGGTTTTATGGACGTGTCATTTTTTTTATGTCATCTTTTTCACTGTGGTAGATATCAAGTGAATCAGAGGTGTTCGTTGGGTTTGTGGATGGATCTAGGTGACACACTCATAGGCTTACTTCCGTAGCTTGGGTGATTTTCACACCTCAGGGCCAGTTGTTATCTTCAGGAGGTATTTGTTTAGGTGATGCCACAAACAATGTTGTCGAATACAACACAGTCTTAGAGTTGCTTTGTGACGCTTTGTCGCATGGTATCTCTCACCTTCGGGTCTACTTAGATGCTCAGTTGGTTGTGTCCCAGTTAAATGGGGCTTACCATGTTTAGGATCCTACTCTACACCGACGGTTCCTTAGGGTACATCTCTTAGAACAAAGCTTTCATTACATTACGTATATCCATGTTCCTAGGAGATTGAATCAAATCACAAATACTCTAGCTAATCATGTATTAGATTGGCATATTGCACACATGTAAGAAAAATCTCACACACGAACATGTAAATACATTTGTAAAATAAATGTAATCCATAAGACGTAAAAATATGTAAATATGCATATATATATCAAAAATATCATAGTACATAGGTGGGCATAAGCGCCTCAAAAATATGTCCAGTAAGAGTCACAGGGCTTATGCCCTCAAAAATATACAAAAGGTTCCCTCAGCACATGACTAGTCTAGCCTAGCTAAGGGCGGGGCCCGTTGGCCCTACCATAATGAACAACTGCGTTTTCCAAATGCCAGAAGAGACGGAACGGGTTTGTGGTACCCCAACTACGTGAGTTTGCATCACTGGTGGCAGATCCTCAATCTCTGGCATAGGGACTGCGTGAGTGAGCGTGGTGAGGTTTTGCTCCACCTGTCTCAATACTCTCTCAGCCTCTCCGGCTGGAGGCCCCCCTGCTGCTATTGTTGGTCCTGCCTTTGTTCAAGGAAACTTCCTAGTCCTCGAGAAGTCTGTTGGATGCACTAGTCCCACATCTGTACATAACAGATACATAAGTGTTAGATACTCTGGTATACCAAAAAAATGATATATATATATAAAAAGAAATAAAAATTAAATAAAAATGAAAAAAAAACTTACCCATCTCTCCTCGCTCTGCTCCGAGAGGTACATGCATGTCAGGATCTCTAGAAATGTTGATCCTAGCATAGGGGTAGTCCTCTATATCTGGAATCTTTCGTACCCACCAGTCAAAAAACTTATCATCGAAGGCCTCTACGGTCCTCCCTCCCCCCTGTCACAGCATCAACACTGCCCATCTGCATAATGTTGGGAGACAGGCCACGTTCCCTCGTATCATCTCTCGCGAACTAAGACTGGGTACCCTCTCGAAGAAAAAGGAACACAAAATAGTCCAGAATCCAAATTTGTTGACCCTAACCAAGTTTTGAGGAACACTTGGTCATATTTGACTATTTTTGGGACTTCGACAGCTTGTCAAAGATGGAATGCAACGCAAAGTGGAAATCGTGGAAGCTAGACCCCTTTTTGGGTCCTTTTTAGGTTTTTGGGATAATGTAATGGGAAAGGGATGTCGACCTGTGGGTTTACCTATGCTTAGGCCCACTTTTGTAATGTATAAATAGATGTCTAGGAGAAGTAAGTAAGGGGGACGATAGCCTATCTATGTGATGTAAGCTAAGTGCTAGTAGTGCTCTGTGCATGATTGTAGAAGGGTTACAGATCTAAGTGCAAGTTATTATAGAGATTATAGAAGACTTTGTGCTACAACGCAAGGAAGAAGGATCTAGATAGATGTGCAGATCTTTTGTCCTATGTGAAGAGGGATTTGGAAGGCTCTATGTTGTAACCTGATTAACTAAAGCTAATAAAGAAGAATACTTTTTTGATGTAGCCCTAGGGTGGGGGTGAACCACGGTAAATCTATGTGTTGTGTTATGTGCCTCGACTTGATGTGTTTGTCTCTTCCTTTGTTAAGTGATTTGATGTGTTTAGATATATCTATTTATTCTTTGTTCTTCTAAGATATGAATGAATGTTAGATCTGGTATGTAAGATGCTTAGTGATTTATCTACCGAATCTAATCTGTCTTATTGTGGCTAAGTGTTGAATTATCTTAGATCTAAGTACATACTGTGATGCTCTGTGCTATCTGTGAAGTGTCATAAGGGTTGAATATTGATGAATAATCTATGCTAGGTGATTGCTAAGTGTTATAATCACAGATATATGTCCCAACTAAGGTTGTAGACACCTGATTCTTGCAACCACCCCTACCTCTACCTCGGGTGAGACTTCATCTCCTTCCCAGGTGTTACCGAAAGGACCGGTAGTTAGGTTTTTTTTGGTGTGTTGTCGGTGCGTTGAACCCTGGGTCTGCCCTTGTGCCAACAATGGTTCCATTGCCGGGACCTGAAACTGTGATTGCTGAGAACTGAGAAGAAGAAGCTTTGTGCAAAGATTCGTCCTGAAATTGTGAAATCTTTGTGCGTGGATCTATGCCCTAGTGCATAGTGATCCACTTGATCTGAAAAGCTTTGTGTTGAAGAAGGAAGGACATATCTGAAGGAAAGAAGTCATATCTACAAGAAAAGAGGTTGATTCTAAAGAAAAGAAGTAAGATCTGTAAGCTATGTTCTCTGATAAAGGTAAGAATAGTTAAAAGTTCTTAGATCTGGAAGCTTTGTGCCCTGTAGAAGTAAAAGAAGTGAAAATTTTTGTTTCTAAAGTATGGATTTAGGTATGCTTGATAGATTTTATCCTAGCTTGAAAACTAGGGCATTGTTAGATGAAATAACATTTGATATGAATAGATCTGATAAGAATAATGAAAGATATGTTATACCTATGCATAGAAAGAATTTTTGGACTAACAAATGGATGCAGGATCCTAGAAATAAATTTTTGTAGGCTAGCCATTATGATCCTAGCGTGCAGTACAAGAAAAGTTGGGGATCATTGAAGAGAAAGAGAGGATTAAACCTTTTTTATAGTTGCAGAAGACCAAGATATCTTGCTAAGGAGTTCCCTGAGAGAAACCCTAGTTGCCTATGTTGTAAGGCTATGGACCATGAAGTACTGGATTTCCCTAGAATGATTGCTAGACTTGAAAAGCTGAATATGGCGCAAGAAAACTCTGAAGGAGATCAACAGACTAAGATTATAGAAGAACCCAAGAAAGAATCAGAGATTATGTTACTGAAAATAAAAGAAACCCTGGATGAACATAAATATGCCAGTTTGTTAGAGATCTTCAAAGAAAAGGAGAAAATTGAAGTAAGAATAGGAGACTTTGACATTTACTGTGCTCTGGATGAGGGAACATAGATGAACATTATGACAGAAAGTACTTGGGAAACCCTAGGAAGGCTTGTTATGGTTCCTTCACTAGGAAAAATAGGGTTGTTTAAAGGAAAAATGGTAACCCTATGTGGCAGGATTACCCAGATAGCTATGAGTACCCATGGAGCTTCGACAGAGGAAGAATTAGAAGTTATTAAATTTATTGAGGACCATGCCCCATTTCCATCTTTGTTAGGAAAGATCTGGATTGAAAAAGACTAGATCCAGACAAAAGAAGAAAAGGAATCCCTAGAACAGAAGAAGCAAGCACTCATGGAATTTATGACTAGAAGGATCACCTACTTGATGGAAGAACAAGAGAATATATCTAAGCTATTGAACACCGAGGACTTGGATGTTGAAGCTATAAGAGAATTAGAGGAACCACAGAATACTGAAATACCTAATCCATATGATGAAGTAGTATTACCCTTGGATCTGAAGAAAGAATCTCAGCATAGTGAAGTGACTATGTCGAGAGAAGATAAGAATCGGAATGGAAAAAGGATGACTGAGTCGAAGCTCACTGGGAAGAAGGCTAGGAAGCTAAGTAAGAAGAGAGCCAAGATCGAAAAGTTACAGAAGATTCCAGAGGAAACTTCGCAGAAGGAAAAATCATAGGAACTGACCTTCACCGGGATATCAGAATAATGAAATATGGCACTTCGTCGTGGCAAAACAATATAGCCATTGGACCGATATACCCATTTGAATTCCACCCCGAATGGACAGAAAAGCATTAAAGTATCACCACCAGACCGTTGGACCACGCCATAATGGATAGATCAACGTTCATGGAAGCTTCATACCCATTGCAAGCAGTCCGTTGATGAATTTCCTATTTAGCTCGTCGTGTCGTGCCCGAAGAACACTTTTTCCAGCTAAAAATTCGAAGCCCGCATTGTCTACAGTGATCATTGCACGAAGATTGTTCATCCTAGTGCAGTATTTTGAGATCATCGTGACCACGATTATCTTTCCCGAGTGCGTATGTATGACGAGCTCACCGCACTTGAGGAATCCATCACATAGGTCCTTCTTGATTTAATGATTGAGAGAGTCATGTCGGAAAGAAGAATTTCCACCGGAGTCCAAGCATCATCGACAGGAGGAGTGCAAGCCTCCCCATCAATCGCTCAAGAAAGAACATCTCGAGCCAGTGCAGAGAGAAGAACTAAGCATAAGGACGACATAGCCAATGCAAAGTTAGTGCCATCCATCCTACCAACTTACATACCCCCTCTGAGCTGTGATATTAACAGGGACATTGTCCCTAGAGACTTTGAATGCACCCTAGTCACTGCATATCTACCGAAAGGAGTACGCACCTACCGCGTAGATCAAGAAAAGGTTACTGTGTTGACGTTTTGAGACTTCAACCTGGGGGACCATAAATTTTACAACATGCTCGCCCCATATAAGTACCTAACAAGAACTAAGGGAAATAATTCGAAGCTCATCCCTAAAAAATGGACAATGAACCTCGCGCAGTCTACTTTTCTCAATGTTATAAAAATACTGCACTTCGGTAGACACCAGGAGGTGAATGCTTGTGTAAAATTGTTGCTAGCAAGTTACCATGGAGGATACTTATGGTTAGATCATCGCATAATTGTTGATACAGAGCTGATCAATAGGATCACTAGGCTTAGCATGCAGAGCCCTGATCCCCATGAGTATTATCCTGGAAAGACCGTAGACCGTGCTCTTGCGAAGAAGATCAAAGAAGCCTATGGCGATGTTGAGAAAGGTGCGAGAGGCTACAAGGTAGCTTCTATTAAAAGTGGCGTAGTGCACCTCACATGCAAACTGATCGCGGGGAAGTTGGTGCACAAGAATCGACCAACATAAGTATCTGGCTTTGTAGTTGACCTCGCAGGAAAGTGCGCAGAGGGACTACAAATGAACTGGGCAAAGTACTTGGTGAATCAATTGGAGATTGACTGCAGAGAAGCCCAGGATCAGGGGCATGAATTCCATTTTAGTTGGCTCATGATACTGATCTCTTTTGTTGCATGGGAGCTACCGGAAGGCGCAACCTTCCCGTACCTTGACCCCTTTGAGCCACTAGCCATGAAGTTCAGTACATTATGGTACTCGAACGACATGAGAAAGAAATGGAAATCAAATGTCATTTTCCACGCATACTATAACCAATTGAAAGAAGCCATAAGGAGTGAACCTCACATAACCCCGAACACTTTACAGAGATTCCGATCTCTGATAAAGTTCAGTGCAGACCGCCACTTTATATACCTAACCCCACACGCTGATGAGCTCCAAGAACAACTTCAGTCCTATTATAAGCCGATAGAAGAATACCTGGAAGACATCACCAAGGAATGGTCAGTGGACCTCCTTGTTTCAGCAGACCCTGCAGAAATGTTTGACATCAATAGCCCCAGAACTGTGCAGGATACATCTGGGCCCGGTAAGACAAAGAAAGAAAATACGACGAAGAAGACTAAAGAAGTCCAGGATGTTGACAACCTATCTATTAGGACGGATTCCATTACACCAAATGAAGAAGGTGATGATGAAGAAGGTACAAAAACTGAACAACAGAAAGTCAAATTACCACCGCCTAGGGATGAAGAAGACTCCTCGAAGAAAAGGAAGGTCTCACCTCTGAAATATTCCTCCAGAAAGAAACCAAGAACCCCTATAACCAAGATGTGAACTGCCCTCACGTTGGATGGCTTTGATTTCATTCTTGTAGCGATCAATGATGATTCAAAGGAAATCAGAGAGAAGCAGGAGGCAAAGCAGGAACAAATGTATATCCAAATTGAGATCGTGCTCCAAGGAGTACAACAAGCACTCAAGTCTAGATGAGAAATCTATATTGCACCTCTTCCAGAAGGAACAACAGAAGTGGGAGATGAATTAGTTCAGCCCCGTAAGATTGTTGATACAGTTGAAGTACACCTTTGACATGCTCAGGAAGATAAAGAGCAGGCCACCTAGACCCTAAAGAAAGCACGAGAGGAAATTATTGAACAACGCCAAGCTGCGCAACAAGAGAAGAATGCTCTCCAAGCAAAATTTGAAGAAGACAGAGCAAAGATCCAAAAAGATAAAGAGTAGTTTCTCGCAAAGTAGATAGGAATTGAAGAAGTAGTCAACAGAGAATTTCGCTCTATGACCGACATAGAGAAGAAGGCCGAAGAGCCCATAGAGCACCAAGTGATGAAGATGGCTGAAGTTATTCAACAACTTCAACAAAGGGTCATGGAATTAAAGCTTCAGACCATACCACATACTCCACAAGAAGTGCGTGACCAACGATAAATGAATGCTTAGAGCACAGTAGAGAGGATTAAAACACTTACTACAGAATGTAAACAACTAAGTAGCAAAAGCACGCAAATATATGAACAACTATCTAAAGACCCAAAGTTGAAGAAACTGGAGTCCCAACTCCAGGAAGAAAAGTAGCACGCAGATATAGTACAAGTGTAGCTCAAGCACCTGTCACCCATCGAGAGGATGAAGAGATCCCAGGAACAGTGCACTACCCAACAACTCATTCTTACCACACAGAACAAAGTGATGGAAGTCACCCAGAAACTCCAATCGAGCCAGGAGGTGGCCTACCTATTGTTTGAAGAAATTGAAGGCCAAGGAACACTACTAGAACAAGTAGTTGTTACAGTCGAGCAACAACTGGAAGGACCTATCAGCGAAGT
Organism: Picea sitchensis; assembly: GCA_010110895.2. NCBI lineage: Eukaryota > Viridiplantae > Streptophyta > Pinopsida > Pinales > Pinaceae > Picea > Picea sitchensis. The sequence continues at coordinate 153,083 of SNQJ01S0023804.1, read as the reverse complement.
GGTTTTTCAGGAATTCATTGAGAAAGAAGCAGTATCACAGAGGCAAGTCGAAGCAACTCGAGCCAAGATCGAGACCTTTGAGGCAAAGTTACTCAGACCTGAGTGACTCGGGATGAGTCACATGTGAGTGTTGGGCGCCTGTTGGCCCTGACAAATTTTTGAGGAACACTTGGTCATATTTGACCATTTTTGGGACTTCGACAGCTTGTCAAAGATGGAGCGCAACACGAAGCAGAAATTGTGGAAGCTAGACCCATTTTTGGGTCCTTTTTGGGTTTTTGGGATAATGTAATGGGAAGGGGATGTCGACCCGTGGGTTTACTCACTCTTAGGCCCACTTTTGTAATGTATAAATAGATGTCTAGGAGAAGTAAGTAAGGGGGACAATAGCCTATCTATGTGATGTAAACTAAGTTCTAGTAGTGTTCTGTTCATGACTGTAGAAGGGTTACAGAGCTAAGTCCAAGTTATTATAGAGATTATAGAAGGCTTTGTACTACAACGCAAGGAAGAAGGATCTAGCGAGTTGCGCAGATGTTCTGTCCTATGCGAAGAGGGATTTGGATGGCTCTGTGTTGTAACCTGATTAAATGAAGCTAATGAAGAAGAATACTTTGCGGACATAGCCCTAGGGTGGGGGTGAACCATGGTAAATCTATGTGTTGTTCTTTGTGCCTCGACCTGATGTGTTTGTCTCTTCCTTTTCTAAGTGCTTTGATGTGTTTAGATAGATATATGTATTCTTTGTGCTTCTGAGATATGAATGAATGTTAGATCTAGTATGTAAGATGATTAGTGCTTGATCTGCCGAATCTAATCTATCTTATTGTGGATAAGTGTTGAATTATCTTAGATCTAAGTACATACTGCGATGCTCTGTGCTATTTGTGAAGTGTCATAAGGTTTGAATATTGATGAATAATCTATGCTAGGTGATTGCTAAGTGTTATAATCATAGATATGTGTGCCATATAAGGTTGTAGACACCTAAGTCTTGAAACCACCCCTCCCTCTACCTCGAGTGAGACTTCATCTTCTTCGCAGGTGTTGCCAAAAGGGCCAATAGTTAGGGTTTTGTTGGTGCGCTATTGTAGCGTTGAACCCTGGGTCTTCCCCTGTGCAACAAAAGTTTTTGTTATCCCATATTTGACACTCTGTTAGTTGTCTCTTCATGCAATCTAGCATGGTTGTACTTCAGTCTAAAATCCGTGCATTTAAGCATTGCACTGCATAATGCATGGGTACCTGGGAGGCCTGATGTAAAGCCGCGGATCTAGTGATCTTCCCAATGAGTAACACTATCACTTTCAACGATAGATTTCTGATCTTTTTTATCGACGCCTGAGAACCCACTTTCTCAGTACCAACCTTGCAATGGAGTCCAATCAACTCCTCAATGTTTTGAGGCCCGAGGGGAAAGTTACGCAAGTTAAATGGATCCCCTCTCCTCGAGAGACCAATCAAGAAGTAAATATCTTCAGTCATTGGAGTCAACGACTACCCCTCAAGCATAAATGCCTCAACGTCAGGATGCCAGTAATCTATCAAAGCATTCAGCAACCTGGGTTGTTCCCTCATAAACGGACATTAGAAGAATTTCAACAACCCACATTGCGCTAATGTGATAGAAATGGTGTCTTGTGAGACCAAAAAATCAATTTCTCCATGCTCCCTCTCTCTCCAATGGACATACATCCTGCAACATGACAATTTCATGGGGAGTTAACTCTTGATTTTTATTTTTTTCCACATATTGGAGGGCATACGTGGGCTGTATTGGACACAGTCATGTATGCACGTGTGCAGATTGTTTTCTGCACATGGGTATACGTGATTTGTCCCACTACTACCTGCGTACACATAGGGCCGACCTTTTAAAGGTCATCCCCCCCCCCAAAAAAAACAAAAGGAAATATAAAAAGAAAGAATAGAAATGCAGGAGGGGCTAGTATGTACTTACTTGGTCCAAGAGGAAGTTCATTTCATCCACTAAACCTCCCGGAATCAACTCTTTTGGAAAAGGGGTGTTTTTTACTTTTTTGTCAATTCTCAATTTACAATGGTGATAATGAGCTTCCAACTTCTATTTATAGACTTTTTGGCCCCTTTTTGTCATTTTTTGGACCCTTTTGTCATTTTTTATAGCCTAAAAATCGTATAGTTTGGTTCTCGAGTTTCTTTTGGGATGTTACGATACTTTTTACTTTTGGTTCGGTGAACTTTTTTGAGAGTTGGGGCATTTTTAAGGTCCTTGGGTGAAAAGTCTTTTTTCCAACTTTGTGCATTTAAGATAGGATTCCACCTCCACTTGTTGCACCTCATTGTCTTTTTTGCTTTGCCATAGGATCGATCCCACCAAATTGCAACACGGAACCCTCACTCCTGCTCTAGAAGTGTTTCGATTTAGTGGTAGAGCCTACCTTCACATGGATGCCTTGGGTAAATCCTGGTTGCATTTTGGTGTCCATGTCGTCGCTAATGACTTTAGGCTCGAGAGTCCTTTTAGTCCTATCTTGATTACGAGTTCAGGCCTTCACATGTCTGATATGTTATCACTCTTGGTTTCACCCTCAGGACTCCCAAAACAACGAGTCTTCTTTTAAGCCCTTTTCAGACCCTCTAAACATGAAAAGATTGTCGAGCGATCTTGTTGCCCTTCACGCTCGCTAAACTAAAATTTGAAGGCATGTCTGTTCGGAGGTAGTTTACCCCTTTTTAGATCCATATGGTCAAATGTACGAACAAAGGTATACTCTAGGGGCCTCGGTTCTATAGAATAGTATTCTCAAGTAAAAATTTAACCCTTTTTCGGGCCTGAGGGACTAAATTTATGAAAAAGGAACCCCCATGGAGTCCATAGTTAAGCTCTTTTCAGACTCCTTAAATATGAAAATATTGTCGAGTGATCTTGTCTTTGTCACACTCATTAAGATGATTTTGAATGGACATCTGTTTGGTGCTAGTTTACCCCTTTTTCTAATCGACTAGACTACCTTCGAAAAAGGTACCCCAGTGGAGTCTCCTTTTATGCCTTTTCAGACTCTCTAAAAATGAAAAACCACCAAGCTTACCTTCTCTAGGCTCATTAAAATTACACCAAAGGAAGTTATCATTGTGTCTTATTAATCACATTTTCATTCCTGCATCTTTGGCCTAATGCCAACTCCATCTTGCTCTCAAATGAACCATCTGAAGCATGCCTTATATGCAATCCTTGTAGCACTTTGCCTCTGCGTCTTGACACCTTGACCCATGGAGGATTTTTCCCGAGTGTCCTTTTCCTTTATATGTCCCCTTTCTCTAAGCATCAGTGTGTTCCTTGCACTTGGAACTAGTATGTCTGTGACATTCCTTCCTCCTTTGTAACGTAGCATTCTTTTATTATTTTTCAAGATTTCCAAAATTATTGAAAAAGACAAAAAAAATCAAATATACCCCAAAAAGAGGAAGGGAAAAGTATTTTATTTTTGTTGACAGCACAATGAGTCTCCCTTGGACAAAGCACATCCTTATGTTTGTTCGTCAAATCTCTAGGATTCAATATGAACTTAGGAAGTTGTTCTCGCTACATAGAGTTGTGTCCTCCTAAGTTTGGTTATCCTTCCAAACATATGGAGAGTTCGCATTGCCTCCTGCATCATGAACTTGTGTCAATGCCATGCTTCCTGGGTCTCATCTTTTGTCGTGCTTTTTTCCAAGGGAAGTTTTACTAAACTTGAGTCGGCCCTTTTGCAGTTTGTCTCTTGTCCTCATGCCCGACCACCCCAAAAGTCCAATCAAGTCCTTGCTCAAAATCATTGAAGTTCTTTTCTTGATCACCGAGATCCTCTTGTCTGTTCCCGACAATCTGTCGAAGACCTCTGGATAGTGAAGTCGTACACTAATATTACACTCCTACCCGAGTTTTGAAGATTTTGAAGTTGTTGCTCGAGCTCTAAAGACCTCATATCTAGCCATCAAGCATCATTGGATTCTTGAAGATGGACACTATACATGTATATCTTTTGATTTTGAGATGTAGATCCATCATGTATTTCTTGTGGATACACTTTATATAGTTATATGGAATGGATCTGCAATGTATTTTATTGGCAGCCATTATTTTATTTCATCTTGAGCATGGGTATGCCCGCCTCGGTGAGACAAATTGTTATTTTGTAGATGGCACCTCCTAAACTCTTGTCCCTGGGCTCACTCGATTCGTACATTGGTGAATATTTGTAATGTATTTTGGCTATCATATGATCTTCTGACCTCACACATTAGGGGTCATCTATTATAACCCTAAATTGCACCAAAAATGCATACCTGGCATCAGGCCATCCTACTTTCTATCTTTGCCTAGCCATCACTGAACAAATCTTCTAAAAAACCATTTTTTGAAGGTGTACGCGCTTTGCACCACTACTTCCCATGTACACATGCTTGTTGCACCACTACAACTCGCGTACACTCACAAAAAAGTGAAAAAAAAAATTGCAAAGGGATACGGGTTTTTGGGCCATTACCTAACCATTTGACTGCCCATAGCCAGTCACCCCAACCATTACTATCTTTTTGGCCTATAAAAGAAGGTTTTGGGGTCCCATTCAAAAGGGAATCATGAGAGCATAGAAACTCTACCCATTTCAGCACTCCCCCTTTGCCCCAATATTTTGCAACCACATTGTGAGTTTGAGCCAGAATTCCTTTTTTCCTCCATTGCAAACCCTTGCCATTTCCCTATAGAGAGCTGAAGAGGATAAGAATACATGGAAGCAGTTGGTTCATGGTGAAGAGGAGCCCAGGACCGAGTTCGAGGAGTAGTTTTCGGTCTCATATTGTAAACGACTTTTGTGAGATAAATATAAAGAAATACTTTTTCTATCCCGCCAAATGATGTCTTAAATCTTTATGATTTGTTTAGATTTTTGTTATGATGTCTAACCCACTAATCCATACATAGAATGCATGCTTGTAGTTTCTTGTTTGTCTTTTTGTAAATGCAGGTTGGCCTTGGAAGGATATTTGCAGTCGAGAAACAACTGATCACAAAGGGATTGACACCGGACGCGGAGTTTAAGGTATGCCTACTAGATCCCTATACTTTGTATTTTATGTATGATTGTGGGGTAATGTCGAGATAGTTGTTAAAAGTAGGATACTTTAGACAGTTAGCTTTGCCTGTACTTTAGAACCCTAGTGTAGTTCGTAGGGGGTTTTCCCGCTATAGCACTTTTTGACCTAAAAGAACGATTTAAGGGGCCCAAAAATGCGAAGACCAACAGTTCCTGTCCCATGTATGAAACTATAAATATAGGAACCCCAGAAAACCCCAAGAATGTAAATCTTGGTAAGACAATATCTAAGGAGGAAAGAAATGCCTATCTCAAACTCTTCAGACAATATCAAGATGTATTTGCGTGGTCCTACCAAGATCTAAAAACTTATGATATTCGTATCATTCAACAAACTATCTCGTTAAAACCCAAAGTAAAACCCTTCCAACAGAAGCTCTGAAAGTACCACCCATCCCTGGAACCTCTCATGTTTCAGGAGTTAAAGAAAATACTCAATGACAAGATCATTTTTCAAGTTAGACACTAGCGCATGTGGTAGTGTATTTGGACGATGTAACTATGTATTCAAATAACAGATAAGACCACATCCAACACTTAACCCATATTTTCGAAAGATGTAGGAAGTACGAGATATCCTTAAACCCTAAGAAAACTATTTTCAGTGTCAAGGAAGGTAAGCTGGTAGGCCACGTTATATCTCAGATAGGCATTCACATAGATCCAGAAATGATTAAGGTTATCTGTCATATTTTGTTACCTCACAACAAAAAAACTATGCAATCATTCTTTGGGAAAATCAACTTTGGGATGAAATTCACCCTCGATTTCGCAGAAACCATCAAACCCTTACAAATGATGACTCATAAAGATGTCTAATTTAAGTGGTATGGTGAACGAAAGAAATACTTCAGCGATATTAAGATTGTTATATCTCAAGCCCCCATGTTGCGAAGCCTTGATTTCAACAAGGATTGTTTTCTCTATACTTTTGCCTCCAATCAATCGTTAGCTGCAGTTTTGACTCAGAAGGATTATTACAGCAATGAGGCTCTGGTGTCATTCATGAGCACTAACCTCCAAGGAGTTGAAATGAATTATCTTTCTATAGATAAATAGGCTTATGCAGCTTATAAAGAAGTAAAACATTTCAGATCTTACATCCTCAAGAACCATACCAAAGTAATTGTGCTTCACCCTGCAGTCTGATCCCTATTTACTCAATGGGAGATGGGGGAAAGAAGAGGGAACTCGATGGAAGTAGTCCAAGAATTTGATCTAGATATAAAACCTGCTAAACTAGTTAAAGGACAAGGATTATGCAAACTGGCAGCTGAGGCTCAAGACCGAGTGAATGAAGACTCCGGATGGGAAAATGAAATGGCATTATGGTGTGTTGAAGCTTCGTACATCTCCCCAGGGAAAGAATATCGATATGAGAAGTTGACTTATCTCCTGCATCATGGGAATTTCCTAGAAGACCTAAACCCCAGAGAAAGGATATCTCTCAGGTTAAAATCTGCACAATATCACCTCATAAATTCAGTACTCTTCCGAGTTAATTATGATGGGGTACTTTTAATATGTCTCGAACATGAAGATGCAGAAAAAGTTCTGAAGGAGCTCCATGATGGCCCCACCGATGGACATTTTGTAGGAGACACCACTGCTCATAAGATACTGAGAGTTGGCTATTATTGGCCCAATTTGTTCAAGGATGCTCACACCTACGCTAGGAACTATAAAACTTGTCAAATAAGCACTGGGAGAGAGAAGAGAGCAGAAGTCCCACTCCAACCGGTGACCGTTTCTAGGCCTTTTGAGAAATGGGGGTTAGACATCATAGGATAAATTACACCCAGATATTCAAAACAACACAAGTACATGCTTACTACCATTGATTACTTCATGAAATGGGAAGAAGCCATTCCTCTTGTTGTCACATATAATTGTCAAGGGAAGTAGGTCATCCAAGTTTGTGGTCTACATAGGAAGCGTCTAAGCGCAGTATGCAGAGCATCTCATTTCGGGCTTAAAATACAAACAAACATGTTGAATTTTGTCAGTAGTGGAGATTCCAAGAGTATTCCATATTAACGGCCCCCAGGTATTCGAGATTTCAAAATTGCACGAAGTATAGCACCATGAGAAAGGATGAAGCCTGAAGTCCCGAAGTAGATCTCGACTGTCGATTCGAAAAGGGAAGATCTGCTCCATTGATCTGAAGAGGCCATATTTGAGCCACTGAGCATAATTCCTCGCCCATGACCACAAGATCAACGACCACAGTCCATTACGGGGACGCAACGTGCTCAACCAACAATTTTCTTGAGTGGTCCCGCAATTGAAGTCGTGGTTTGGCAAAAGTAATACATGGAAAAAGATGGTGGATTACAGGCTCAAAATCAGTGTGAACCCAAACCACCTTTGAGCGGCCCCACAATCGTGTGTTTATATAGCATCCTATCTGAGAGCAGTGTTCAATCCGCTCTCAGCCACGGGATCCTAGTCCCACCATCTGTACATTCACATTCCCCAGGTCTTCATCTGAAATTGGCCCCGGAGGAGCATTTTCTGCACGTCACGTTCAAGTACACATGCTCATGTTCAAAATTATCAGATAACTACTATATGTTCTTTATCATCATATATTGTTCACGTCGGGTATTTGGTTTTCATGTGCGCAGGTACCTTCTCATCAAAGCAATGCAACCCCTTCAAGTATATGTTCGACACTGGGATGTAATTATTCCCTCTGTAAATCAATTGCATCTCTCAGTCACACCCTATGACGTTCACCTTTAGGGTCCTTACATTTGTCTCTATAGTACCGTCACCTCTGCCTCATTTTGGTACTATCACCCGGTAGCACTCTCCCCAACATGATTTGTCCCATTCATAGTTCCCCTCGACAACTTGACACTCATGCTAATTTACCCTCTAGGGATGGGAGTCATGATCGTCTTATGCACTTATGAGACTGAGACACATACTTCTTCTCATCATATTTATAGCTTTCCCAAATGGACCCCTAGGTCATACTATCTCGGTTCTATTGACTACACCTCTGAAATATCATTATCCCTCCAATCATCCACCATCAGTTTTCCCATATGCATATTTCCCTCCATTCATTTACCTCATACAAAAACCCACCCATGGGGCCCCCACCCTCCACTAGTTATCTTTCACAACTTTCACCCTCATAGGCCAAGCCATCTTGCACTGGGGCACCCGTTTCTGTATCTATACACTCAACCCAAATTATTCTTTATTTATTTGGTAATTCTAAAAAGCCTTTGTTTCCAACATTTACTTAGCTTTTTTTCATCACCCTTGATGACCTTATTTTCCCAGCAAAGAGACCCATGTCTCCCTTGGTTGGGGCATCCACTCTTTTTTCATTCCAACATCGTTCATAAACCCTGAGTATCCCAAGCCCATGTACCCATGATCTCAAAGTTTGTCCACTTTGTTAGCCTCTGGCACAGTTTAACCCCATATATAGTCATCCCCCTAACATTAGATACAATTTTACGGTTGTTGCCACTCATCCTTCAAAATTCCCCAACGAAGGGAAGTATTGAGTCTCACCATATCTTGACTTCGTTCATGTTACCCGTCAGTACCTGATCTCATCTCAATGGATTTCACAAAGCTCTTTGCTTCTTGGAGTCATGTCTCCATTTTTGTCGATATCAACACAGTTTCCAGAAGGGCGACAATATCTTGACTCTCATTCCCTTTACAATGAGGAGTCTCGGATGACACAGAGAGAATTATCATTGCTCTTTGATTTCGTTGACCCCCATAACATTCGACTTCATCAAAATCTCATGTTACGGTGGGTCTTACTATGTGACTATTGCAATTGTTTGATACCATCCAAAGACCTTGGAATTCGTTAGGCCATCAATGCCTATGAGTCATAGACACTTCTTACAGGCGTCCTTGCCTTATTTCAGAGTATGTTCACCATTCAAAATTTTCATCTTCCATTATCAACCGCCCCTGAGGGGATTGCATTTATCTACATCAACATACATATTCAGTTACCATCTCACATTTTGGTTATATGACACGAGCATGGGGCATGACCTCCTCATTTGTACACAAATTTTCTTTTTTCTCCCTCGAGAAAGGTTTGGGTCCCACAGTTTCCCCTCTCCCTTCGGAAAATCACTCTTATAGTTCCTCTCATCACTCTACATTACAATGACACTCTCATTAAAAGAAACATTGATTTATTTCGGCTATACGTATTCTCCTAACCTCACACATCAAGGGGCATCTGTTATCACTGAAATTTCTTCTGCAACATTGCACGTAAATGGTTATAGAAATACAGCAATGGCAACATCAATTAGTTCACCTGCAGCCCAAATGCATTCAAAAGGCAAAAAACTATACAAATTGGATCAAAAATTGACAGGCGCAAATTCACCAAAGGAAGCGCGCACACAGTGCGCAGTGTGCTGGGCCAACAAAGCCCTGAGAGTGCACAATGCGCCAAGTGCATGACTATGTACAAGAAAAGCCACACACTTCTATGAACGACGCATTTATGGTTCTTTTCGACCCCCCAACCACTTATGGACCATCTCCCAACTTGATTTGACCTTCATATCTCAGCGAAATCCAAATGGGGGGCTGGTCAAGGACTAGAGGGTGCCCTAAAAGGCCCCTTATTCACTCCAAGAACCAATTACATTTTTCCTTGAAGAAATTTTACAAATAAGATCCATGGGTGCACTAATAAACCAACATCTTCATAGTATTGTTATGCTTCCAATAATTCTCCCTTGAGAAACCTCTTTTGTCTTTGGAGCCTTCAAGAATCATTGCAATAGGCCATTCCACTCACCTCTTGAGGGAATATGCATTGATTTTCTTCACCATTTTCCATTTTTCTTCCATTGTTAGAAGAGCTCTCCATTAGGGAACTCAAGAGCCCTCCCAAGGAGGAAGAGGGGAATGATAAGTCCTCATTTTTCTCTATGGTGTTTTGCCTACTAATCTATTGATCCATTGGTAGCATTATCTTGGTCATTGGTTTATTTTTATGGTTCTAAGTTTCTCATGCTTTCTAACTTTTATTTCTTAGTTGTTTTAGTTTGTTTCTTTGTTTATTACATGTGTTTGGCTTGTTTAACCCACTCACAAACTTTTGTCTTGTCTATCAGGCTCATCTAGACATGCAAGTGTTGTTGTTTTGCTCACCCAAGTGACAAAACCAACACAATTGTCCTAATACATTCTACTTATACAAAACTTGTACAACACCCTTACAAAAAATCTAACTCTAAGTGGATTAGGTTTTTCCACTTTATCCTTGACTTAATCTTGGTTGGTCCATGATCCAACCGTTCTCCAAGTCAACACTTGTCCACTTTCCAACTTCTCCATAGAAGTTTGTCCACTCTGTAACTGCTTTTTCCTGGCGTTGGTTTTCCTCTATTTTCGACACTGCTTTTCCTCTATTTCCGGCACGCTCCCCTATTTTCTGGTGTTGTCTTGAAATATTCAAAATTTCCTTGGTTTTCTCCCAAAATTGGCCTACACCAAGAACAAGGCAATGCATACCATTTTCATTGCCAATGCATACCATTTCTATTGCCAATGCATACCATACCATTTCCATTGCCATTGCCAATTCCAATGCATACCATACAATACCATACCATTTCCAATGCATACCATACAATGGAAAGGAAATGCATACCATTGTATGCATTGGCATTGGCAATGACAATGGAAATGGAAATGGAAATGGTATGCATTGCCTTGTCATTGCCTTGTATGGTATGCATTGGAAATGGTATGGTATGCATTGGCATTGGCAATGGAAATGGAAATGGTATGGTATGGTATGGTATGGTATGCATTGCCATTGCCAATGCCAATGCATACCATACCATACCATACCATACCATTTCCATTTCCATTGTCAATGCCAATGCATACCATACTATACCATACCATTGCCAATGCATACCATACAAGGCAATGACAAAGAAATGCATACCATACCAATGCATACTATTTCCGTTGTCATTTCCAATGCACACCATACCATAGCATACCATTTCCAATGCATACCATACCATTGTCATTGTCATTTTCAATGCCAATTCACGTGGTACCATACCATACCATTGTCAATGCATATCATACAATGGCAATGAAATGCATACTATTTCCATTGCCAATGCATACCATACCATACCATTTGAAATTCATACCATACATAAAAATGGAAAGGAAATGCGTACCATACCAATGCATACCATACCATTTCCAATCCATACCATACCATTTCCATTGTGAATGCCAATGCATACCATACCATTGCCAATGCATACCATACAATGGGAAGGAAATGCATACCATTGCCATTACGAATGCATACCATTGGAATTTCCAATGCATACCATACCATAACATACCATACCATTTCCAATGCATACCATACAAGGCAGTGGAAAGAAAATGCATACCATACCAGTTCCTACCATTTCCATTTCCATTGTTAATGCATACCATACCATTGCCAATGCATATCGTACCATTTCCATTGACAATGCATACCATACCATACCATACCATTTCCAATGCATACCATACAATGGAAAGGTAATGCATACCATTTCCATTGCCAATGCATACCATTGTCATTGGAAATGCATGTCATACCATACCATTGCCAATGCATACCATACAAGGAAATGGCAAGGTAATGCATACCATACCAATGCATACCATTGTCATTTCCAATGCATACCATTGTCATTTCCAATGCATACCATTTCCATTTCCATTGCCAATGCATACCATACCATAGCATACCATTTCCAATGCATAGAATAACATTGCCAATGCATACCATACCATATCATTGCTTGATGTATTGAATATTCTATGGTTGTTATGTGTCATCTTGCATTTCAACTAGTATTTTTTATCTAAACTCTAGTTTATGCTTTCATTTTCAGCCTCCTTTCATATTATGATTACTTGTGTTAAGGGTTTTTATATTTATGTTGTTGTAACTTACTTAATATCATTTATTGGCTTGGAGAGGCATGGAAATGTTATGGCATGCCATTGGAAATTTATATTTATTGTTATATAGGTTAAAATGGGAAACTACATGACAAGGCATGGGAAGCTACATGACAATGGCATGTAATGGAATGGCTTCGCAAGTCATGGAAATGACATGGAAATGAAATGGCATGTCTTGGAAAGGCATAACATTGGCATGGTAATTCTATGACATGGGAAGGCATGGAAATGGCATGGCATGGCAATGGCATGTCATGGAAAGGTTTGACAATGGTGTGGAAATTCCAATTGCATGGCATGGAATTACTTGGCAAGGAATGAAAATGGAATGACAATGGCATGGCATCAACAAGTTTCTGGGATTGGGTTTGGGAGGTTTCTTTTTATCCTTGTGTGCTCTGACCCAAAAATTGGGTAGGAATGTGCAATAAACTCTCATAGATGGTGAAGGGAAAAGAAAAATGGTTTCAAGTCTCCCTAGAGGAACTTCAGTAGCATATCAATACTTTCTATAGTGTGTCATGAAATGTAACCTCAAAACCTTTATTTGTAGGTGGAAAATGATATACATTCTAAGATCTAGTTTCCATGTGAACTCTCTCATTCTATTGATCAAAATCAATAAGTTTAGTGGACATCATGGAAGACTGAATAAATGTTATTAATAATTGATGGGTTTAACAAAATTTACATATACCCACTACACAATCTAAACAAACATGTTCATTAATGAGTTATTGACTAGTGTTTTTGGCATTTATGAAGGGTTACACATAAATCAAATGATTTTATATATTTCATGCATAGAAAGAAGGGAATAATGCGTGTACCCTAGAAAATAATATTGAGCTGAAATTGTTAAGTGACTTACAATTATGTAGAAGATAAATGAGAAAACTTATTTATATAATAAATTATTATAATATGCCATTTTTAAGGTCACAATATTTTCAAGTGACCACTATTTGAGTGTGGATTGTCATTGGATTTAGATGGAGATAATTCAAGAGGTTGTCCATATTGTTGGTTGTGAGTTAAAATATGGATATCCACAACATTCATGCAAATGTTTCAGAAGGAATGATCTATCAATGATGTAGAGATACATGGTTGATTAGCAAGCAATGCTACTTGAGAACCATTAATTTCTTATGGAAATAGCACTTAGCAACCTTTTCCACCATAATCTATTCTTTAATGTGTAATGAAAGTATTTATAATCACTTTAGAAACAAATCAAGGGATTAATACACATAAAATTCATACACTTTGGAATTGAAACACTTTGAAATTCATATATTCATCAACATCAAATGTAGAAACAATGAGAATAATAAAAAAATGCCATGAAATATATATATATATATATATATATATATATATACTCAACATCATCTAAATTGTACACTTTTTACAAAATGGCAACTCGTGCCCAGTATACAAAGTGACAACAAGTGCCCTAACATAAAAAAAACATCTATATCGTGGCCTAGCTACAAAATGTCAGTAGTTGGTCAATCATTGACCATTTCCACCCTCGCCACCCTTAGGAGCATCCTAAAAAAATATCTTTCTTCTCTTTCTCGAGGATGCACCTCGAGAGGTTCTAGGCCTGGGTGTGCTTCGACGCTCTGGAGACTGCACACAGAATAAACAATGTTATAAGTCTTTTTCATCAATGAATTAATAGACATACAAATTGATACTTTCTAATTTAACCTAAGACAACTCATTACATATGAAATTGTCAATATTGAGGGTGTTACCCTCCTCCGCGACCCCAATCTCTTTGCAATTCCACCCTGCATCAGTTACAAGGATCAAGTCAAGAAAATTAAACAAATATGCATAAAAAATAAATCATGAAACATAAAAAATGATCATCAATTCTTTATCTCACTGTGAATATCTCAGGCATCGATGGAGATTCATTGGAAGATGGAGCACTAGGTTGTACAACCTGCTTAGAGACAACTTCTACTATGGCAGTATTTGTCGATGGGGCTGAAAGTGGTGGTGGGGGTGGGTGGAAGACAAGTGGGTTGTGATGAAACCTCACAAGATGTACAAGTGATTCCAACACCCTAGGCCTGGAGGAAGGAAAACCATAAGCAACACCCAGGTTTCGAGGGGGTGAAATACTATTATACCTAACAAATATATTGATGACATGCATACATATGAATAAAATTGAACTATTAGTACCAAATAGTAAAATTCAAAAACATAAACACAAACAATTTGAGAATTATACGATATTTAACTTTACACATGATACCTATGACGCTGGTGACTTGTTCATCCCAGATGGACAATACCTGACATCTCCTGGTGCCAAATCCTGTAAAAGCAAGAGAACATATAAAACATTTGAGGATGTCATAAAATAAATAAATGACTATGTTGAATCTAACAAATGTGATGCATACATGTGTGTACGGTGCACCCAATGAACATGCTGCCTCTACTGTTGCATCAATGGTGGGGCTAGGCACTGATGCATCCATATGCGTAGAGGGTCTGTTGCTGGGACACAACAACTAGAAAACAACATACAATAAAATATCTATATAATTACACAAAATACAAAATATATATATAACGATGAAGAACATAGAGAGGGTTAAGATACTAACCTCCTCCATGAAGCTATGTTGTCGACAAGTCTCTATAGACCCATAATATGTCTTCCCGCAGCTCGAGCATCTGTGAGGTTCACATGGAAAATGGTTATGTCCATGTTTCATCTCTTCATTGTACTCAGTTGTGCACCATGATGCTCCAACTCCTCTATCAATGTCACTGGCAGGAACCTCCTGTTGATATAGTGCAACAAAGATATGGTGTTGCACTAGGATATGATTCAATGAGGAGATGGTTAGTTGTACTTGTTGCAATTTATCTGCAATAGGAGGATGTTGGGTATGGGGGTCGGGCCTTCGCCCGAGGGATGGAGATCTAACTCGAGGTCATGCCTGGCATGCTTTCGGTCCTGTGTGGACCCTCGACCCACCCCATCGAAGTCACCAATGCCAAAGTAGTTGACATGCTTACCCATAATAAACTCAGCCCGTCATTTTCTTAGAAAATATAAGGGTGTCTCCTTGTTATTGCAGGGAGGTTTATCAAAAACCATGTACCACCTATCCATCGAGTTTTGACTAATATGGGGATGGATGCACAAGTCAATGAAGATGTGTTTCCTAGTCAATGGTAGTTCTTGTCCATTTCGAAGATCCCTAAAAATATAAAATATTTATTGTTTTGAAATGCCTAGTTCTTTGACTTGGTTTATGTCCAAACTAGTGCTACAGTACTCATACATTCGTTCCCTATAATCAGAAATAAAGGTCAATTTCCCTTGAGCACTTGCAATGGACTGCATAGTGATGTCCAAATAAGTGGCCAAGGAGACTCTCCTAGACTCTCTAGTCTCCCTTAATTGTTCCTCAAGGGTTCGTAATATAACCAAACTCTTATCAATTTCAGTGTTTACATTGTGTGGTGGTGGTGGGTTGGGGTTTTGATATTCTTGGTTTTCTTGTGAGTGGTTTAAATTGTCTTGGGGTTCCATTGTATTATATATGTTGCAATTTAAAAGCCATGGCATGTAAATTAGGTTCCTTTTTTATTTAAAATACAAAATTACAATTTGTTTTTAAATTTAGATTATTGGGAGCAAAATACTAAATTGGAGTGACTAAATTGGATTAAAATTAAGAGAAATGTAACATACCTAGACATGATGGCCCCATCCTCACTTTCTTCCTCTTCTCTAGATCCACTATGTTTTCCCAATGAGAGAAGAGTGAACACACACACTCAATTTTTCCACTCAACCTACGTGGAAATCTACGTGGAGGTTTGGCCATATCCAAACCTATAGGTATAGGAACATGTGTGGTGTGAGTTATCGTTCTTAATCATGCCCTTGCCAATTTTTTTGGCCACCAAGTTCTTGCACTCACCTATAATTTTATTATTTAACATATGTCATCTCCATAATTTAATTTACAATTTTATTATTTAACCTTAGGTCATCTCATTAATTTATTATTTATCCATATCTCCTTAATAGGATCTCCACTTTTATCTCTCTTTTTCCCCCTTTAATCATTTCTTTATCTAATCTCATCCAATCTAATTTAATTTAATCATCTTATTAATTATTATTTACCCAATCTCTCGAAAGGTTACCTTTTGTTGTCTCAACCCTTTAAATCCTACTATTTTCTAATCATACAATTTATCTTGTCTAAACTCAAGAATGACCAGACAACAGTTAGATATCATTTTTGGGAATAATTGCCTAGAGTAAGTCATTAATCTTTGACCCATATTCGTGAGTATTGGTCCCAACTGACCAATAATTCTCATGATTTGAATAGTCCACTTAGCACTCATTGCATTGGGTGATGCTCACATGGGTGAATAACTTGGATTGAAAGTATCTTTGGCCATCCAAATCCCATGACACCAATCACTCATGGAAAAAGGATAAAAACTTAAAAAAACAATTCTTCAACATTTTAGGTGTCTTTGCATCATAAATCAAGGATTATGATTTTACATGGAGAAAGTTCAAATAAGTTTCTTTTGGAGTTTGATCTTTTTTTTACTATAACCATAACAATTTGGAAATAATGTACTTTTCCTTTATTTTGACAATGATTCATGTTTTTCCTTTATTTTCATTGTGAACTTATGAAAGAAAAAATCATAGCTCATAAATAAGTTTACATGTTTAATTCATAGCTTGTGTTTCATAGCTAGTGAAAGAAGTTAACATAGTCTCTTAAAAATGGAGAACAATAGTTAGATATTTGAAGAAGTTAACATACTCTCTTAAAAATGGAGAACAACAACCATGGAGAACAACAACAGTTACATATCTAAGTTAAAAATGAAGAACAATAGTTATATATCCGAAGAAATTAACATACTCTCTTAAAAATGAAAAACACTAGTTAGATATCTGAGTTGAGTTCTATTCTTTTCACTACAATAACCTTAACAATTTGGGATTAATGTGTTTTTTCCTTTATTTTGACACTGAGTCATGTTTTTCTTTTATTTTCACTATAAATTTATAAAAAAAAATATCATAACTCAAATAAAATATCAATATCATATCATAACTTAAAGAAATTATCATGCTTTCCTAAACGTGGAGAGGAGATAAATAGTTAGCTAGAATAATCAAAGGTCAGTGGAACTTGACAAATCCGTGTTTTCTTAAATATGGAGAGAAGTAATCAACTAGAATAATCAAAGGATAGCAGAATTTGAAAAATCAGTGGCTTAGAGAAATTATCATGCTTTCTTAAACATGGAGAGAAATAGTTAGCTAGTGAAATTTGACAAATCAGTGTTTTTCTTAAGCATGGAGAGAAATAGATAAATAGAATAATCAAAGGTTAGTAGAATTTGAAAAATCAGTGGCTTAGAAATGTGTTAGTAATAATATGCTTATCAATAATAGAAGAATATTCCTCTTTTCTTTTGTTTATTTTTTTACATTGATGATTTCGCAAGTACTTTTTTCTAACCTTGCAAAGAAAATAATAATTATCACTCACAATGAAGGCATTCCCATGTTTTTTTTATAGTTTGTAATAATCATGTATTGCTTTGTATCCCATCAATCAAGGCATTCTCATGCTTTTTTTACTTATCTATTATGAATAATTTATTTCTTTGTATCCTATGTATATCTTTTTTCTTTATTGTAAGTCAATTGGATTTGATTAGGTTGAACTTTGTTATGTAGAATAAATATACCTGATTTGTTATTATATATGTTTATATCAGTTTGAGTGGGCTTTATGGTTAAGAACATGTGCTTCCTTCTAAGAGATCACAAATTCAAATCCAAAAAAAGATAGGGTAGGAGGTCTCATACACCTAACCTTAAAAATAGATTATTATTATTATTATCTATATTATATCCCATTTTATCACAATACTATCCAAGGTTTTGTACATTACAAAGATAACAAAAACTGTATCCCAAGCCAAAATGTTGTGTCTGTCCATCTTAAATGGAAATGAGACCCAACCCATTAGACAAGTGCAAAAAGCAATAACAGTTCTCATTGCAAACAACAGGGAAACTACTACATTTCTCATTTCAAATAATAGACTCGAATAATAAGACATTCAACCATGCTCTTCTTAACTCTGGTGATTATTGAAAAATTATTTTTCCATAATAATTATTTTTGGAACTTTTTTTGGAAGAGTTTTGTCCAAAATCCTACCAGAAATTTAGAAAGATGGACAAAATTGCATATTTCAATAGGTAAAATTATAGGTTTCAAGTGTTTTGGAGGTTTTTGAAGGTGCTGAAACCATTTATAAACTCAAAAAAGTAAATTAAACAATGTAAAACTGCTATTTCACCAATAATTGATTTGCTAAATTAACCAACCAAAATAAGAAAAGTACAATATTTAAACATAGTTGCCAAAAAAAAATGAAAAATTTAAAACGTTTAGATGCTATATTCCAAGTGTCTTGAAGGTTTTTAGGGTGCTGAATAGATTAATGTACTCAAAAACCTAAATCAAAATCAAACCATGTAAAACTGCCAATCCACCAATAATTGATTTACTAAATTCCTGTGATAGTGGCCAACAAAAATGAACAAAAAAAAGAAGTAAAAAGTTGCCAACAAAAATGAAAAACTTAGAGCTGTCAATTCCTTTTAGAGTAGTCTAAAGGCTTTATCTTTTGGGAGTTTTCTGGTAACTTTTTTGGTTTGATTTTTCCCAAAATCTGGTGAGGAATGTTTACTAAATTCCTGTGATAGTGGCCAATAAAAATGAACAAAAAAAAAATAAAAAGTTGCCAACAAAAATGAAAAACTTAGAACTGTCAATTCCTTTTAGAGTAGTCTAAAGGCTTTATCTTTTGGGAGTTTTCTGGTAACTTTTTTGGTTTGATTTTTCCCGAAATCTGGTGAGGAATGGTTAGATGTGCAGATTTGAGTGGCTAAGTTTATATAATCTAAGTGTCTCAGGGGTTTTTCAGCAAGCTGAATCCATTTATACATCCAAAAATGCAATTTAAACAACAAAAAATAGCAATTTTGTGCAGATTTACATAGCCAAATTCCAGCAAAAAAAACAAAAAATAGAACGTTTAACCAAAACCATTTCTTTTTCCATTTCACTTTAAATGTGTTTCGTTTAATTTCGTTTCCTGACAATGAAAAAGATGAAAAAGATTCCATGTTGTTGTTTCGTTTAATTTCGTTTCCTGACAATGAAAAAGATTCCATGTTGTTTTTACCTCACGCTACAACAGAAAAAAGATTCCACAAGTCTACAATCAGCTGCAGAAAAAAGATTCCACGTTGCTACAATCAGCTGTATAATTACATGAAAACCCATTTTATTTTGAAAAATATGGCGTCCTTGCATGAATGCCCATTTTATTTGACGTCCTTGTTTTACCTTTGCTTTTGGAATAACTTATATGGTAATCTTTCGAAAATGAGATTCGTTCTCTACTTTTACTTTTCAGTATTTATAGACCAGCATTTCTTATTGCCTGGAGGTTTTCAATGATCGAGTTACATTAGTCGATGTATACTCACTCACTCAGAACTTGGATCTGCGCCAAGGAAGACTGCCATATGTGTTTGAAATTCATCAACCTGCCTTAGTTGACGGCTAAACAAGAGTTGGATCTGTATTTGCAACTGTAATCACTGCTTCTTAGTACCTGGGGTAGAGTCAGATCCAGGCTGAATTACAGGTATGGTGTTGGTTAAACGTTGTATTTTTTAGGTTTTTTAATGGGAATATGTAAATCTGGACAAAATCTTTATTTTTTATTGTTTAAATTGCATTTTTAAATGTATAGATGAATTCAGCATGCTGAAAAACCCCTGGGACAATAAATCGCTGGACTTATAATCTGTCAATGGAGAGAAGTTTGAATCGCTGAGCTTATGATGGGTCAAGGGAGGAAAGATTATGGCAGCTAAGTCAGCATCCAACAAACACAGAAGCACAAACAAGCGCTGGTGGATCAGTGTGTACACTGACCAACATTCAAACCAAACTCTTACAAACAACATTCATTCTAAAAACAAGGACACGTGCTCTCTCGCAAGCTTTGAACTTTAACTATGGATTCTCAGTGGCTAAGGTACAGTTGGATTCAATGGATGTACAATCTCAGTGGCTAATTATTGATTCTAGTGGCTAAGGTACTGTTAGATTCAATGAATGTAGAATTATTGGCTCTCAGTGGCTAAGGTACAGTTAGATTCAATGAATACTACATTCATGTCATAAAGCAATCTCGACATGGTCTGATCACCAACAACACATTCTGAAAAAATATTAATTTTCAGAGAGGCAGGGAGTTGCTTCTCTGCAGAAGTTCCCTTGTGGTACTTATATTCCACATGCCCAATACTTTTGTATAAATGACCATGTCATCCTTTTACGGATTTGTGGGTACATGTTGAAGGTTTATGCAGTGAACGTATATTCCACATGCCCAATACTTTTGTATAAATGACCATGTCATCCTTTTACGGATTTGTGGGTACATGTTGAAGGTTTATGCAGTGAACATGTGGTCTAATAATGTATGGAGTGAACATACATTTCAAGTCGAAATTATTAAACACATTCTCTCATAGTGGAATATAGTACAGTATGTGTCTTATTTTCAACTTTACTTTGATTTTCTCCATGTATGCTTGGAATAATATAGTATAGTTTCTGCTTCAATTTGTATACTTGCAATAATATGCAATAATAGAGTATAGTTTGTACTTTAATCTGTATACTTGCAATAATAGAGTATAGTTTGTACTTTGATTTGTATATTTACAGCAATATATAATATAGTATAATATGTACTTTAATGATTACAAGTGTTGTATACTTGCAATAATATAATTTAATTTCTGCTTTAATTTGTATATTTTCAATAATATAGTATAGTATTTACTTTAATGATTACACATGTTGTAGGGAAAAGTTATTTGCAATAATATAATATATTTTGTACTTTAATTTGTATATTTGTAATAATATAGTATGTACTTTGATGATTACACAAGTGTTGTATGGCAAAGTTCTTTCATCATGAGTGAACTTATGTGTATGATTAAAATTTCACATTGTAATTCAAGTTTCATGTAAAAATTAAACTTATTTATATGATTAAAATTTCACATGGTGATTCAAGTTTTTATGTAAAAAACAATTTTTTACTAATATATATTTTTGCATTCATCTATATTAAGCATAAAAGTCACACATATTTCTCTCTTATTAGATGATATTTATGATCTTGTGTATGTACCTTTTGTTGGTTAAACACTAATTCTATATTCAAGTGAGAATGATGAGAACTTTCATTGAACTCACATAAAATAAAATCAAAGTGGGTTAGTTGTAGTTTTTTATTTTTTTAAATATATTATGTTAACTAGATTTTTATTATTTTTATCCTATGTTATATTGAAGTTATTAGTTGTAACATACAAAATTGTTATAAAGATGAATAAAATACAATTAACAAACACAAATATATAAATTAGAAGCCATGAACTATCTTCTAATAGTTTAAATATTGTTGAAAAAATCAATAATCAAGTAGATAATATGTCATCATGAAGTTAAGAAAGAAGGAACATGTAGATGGATTAGAAAAAATGCAATGAAAAATGCATATATACTACGATGTCAAGCTATCAAATAGCCCCATTGTACAAGAATAATAATATATCAACTTAACATAGATACATAATTTAAACGATGATTTGAGACTTCAAGGTAGTCATAGGATCCCAATTCTTGAGTCGGTGGGTTGAAATTTCATTGGAGGATAATGTGCACTTGGAAGAGGTTCCTTACTATAGCTTAGTAAAGTTGAGGAGGTTGAATCCGCATGGATTTTGAGATTTGCAATGTTTCTATTCGCTTCCAAGAAAGGTGATAAGTGTCTAGGAAATTAGTCTTGGAGATGACTTAGGTCCATCTTGGTGCACTCCATCCCCAATATTAAGTTGGAAAATATGCTATTGAATTTATTCATAAGGTTGTTAGGAGTTTTTTTCTCAATGCATCCATGACATTTAATCAAGCTCTGCAACCCACATTGATAAGTCTAACATGGTAGGTCATTTATTTGGCAATGCTGCATTTTCCTTCACATTTACTCAACCTAGACCTAATTCCCTTAAATTCCTTATCCACACAATAAAGATAAAAAATTGTACTCCATTCTTAATTTGGCTTGGAAAAATGCGAGAAGAAGATTTAGGGGAGACGACTATATCATATTCATGACGAAAGGTCACTTTGGCCAAGGTAATCTTGATCTTTAATGGTGGTAGGGATTGATGGGCCTCTACACTATCTATCAAAAGGCCCATCAATGAAACACTTTTTGACCACTTGTGTATCTATAAACTCACCTCTTTTACCATGATTAATATAAATTGTGGTTGCTTGCAAATTATTTAATGAGTGATTTGACTTTGTGATGTGATGATTTATGCTTATGTTTATGCTTATTTTTCATGATAATATTGTGTATCTAGCCTAACCTAAGCAGGTCGAACCACACATGAAAGGTTAGAGGCTCCAATACTTGGAGAAAAACCAAGGATCTTGTCCCCTCACCTACCATGATTTCATTACTAGACATTAAGAAGCTATTTCAGTTGTGCTTCCTCGACCTCATACACCAAAGGAAGAAGAAGACAACCAATAGAAAATGAGGATCGTAATTGACAAATTCTTGGGGAGAAAATCCTCAAAATTTCTCCTTTGTTGAAGGATGGATTCAATCTTCCTAATAATATAAATAAACCCAAGGAATATCCTTGAGGATTTAGTTTTTGATTTAGGATTGAAGGATTGTAGCTTGACATTTTTTCAGAGACCTTGATAACTTGGAGGCTTACTCCATTGATCTACTATGCTTTGATTAATCAATGAATATTTTCCATTCTCCATCTCATTAGTCTCTTCAAGGTTCTTTTTGTTGCTTGGGTAGGGCCCACTCAAGAGGGCTCAAGGACCCTTCTGTATTATTACTTTCCATGTCTTTATGTTTCATATTAATCATTTGATTATTTAAATTAAATAGCATGCTAAATACATGGTTCTATTCATGAATGCAATTTAGCTCTATTTCTTGTAGAATAAGTTGCAGAATTGTAGGAACTCATTGAGATTATTTTCTTAGGATTAGAACTTCATTTCAACACCATCACATCATGTTTTGATTATTTTATCAGTCTTAGGAAGAATTAGCAAGGTATGTGAATATTTTTTACCTTTCCTATAGGCCTACTACAATTCTTGTAGAACAACACTCTAATACCCCTAAGCCAAACCCCAACTGTAAATGTAAATATAAATGTACATATGTATATAAGCTGTTGAGATGTTTGTACCAAGTCTTAGAATTAGTTTTGTAAGTGCCTTCCATAATATAACACGCATATGTGTTGCGCATTAAAAGAAGAAGTGTGCACATTCCAGGATATCGTGCACAACAAACTTAAGTGCGCATGATTTTGAGGCCAAAGAACCTTTGTGTATATGTTTTGTTTTGAGGCTGATGAGTCGAGATGTAGAAAGGACAGTATGCCTGTAATGTAAATGTAAATGTAATCACACACAAATATTAATGAAAAACACATCATTGCGGTAGACTAACCATGTAAAAGAGTATAGGGGGATAAACTCCACTAGTTACGGAAAGGGGGCTAAAAGTTAAGGATAAGGGGCTAAGATAGGGAGCTTAAGCCAAAAAGGAATATTATATTAATATTCCTTAAAGTATAAAGTATGGATAATTATTTTATCCTAATATCTAAGGATGGGGACAAGTGGGCCAAAGTAGTTCTCAACGTGTCAAGTGTCAAGTTGGGAACATGCATACATATAGTTTGGACTTAGTTCATTTTCCCATCATTCACTCACTCATTTAGCTGTCCTCTGTACCTTCCTCTTATTATCACTATACATGTACCCATACTCGTACCTGTACATGTACCTAGTTAGCTTAGGAGCTGGGATAAATAAGCGAGTTGTTAGGCCCATGGGATATTGAGGAGGTGGGTTGTTAGGCCCATGAGAAGTTCTCTCTAGGTGAGAGAATTGTTGGGAATTGATTTCCCTAAGGTACCAAACTGCAGTTACAGGGCTCTGAGACTTCCTATCTGGCCTGTTGTTGAAGCCCCAGAAAGGAAGTGGGGTAGCCAAGGAACTATTGAGCAAAGAAGGGCCACACTTTCTAGGGTGGGAAAAACATGTGGGGAATGAGGGACTGTAGTCTATTAGTTCGATTTGGTACCTGTGACATAATTATTCCTGTTGTCTGAGATACATCATCCTGGTTGGGAATTCCTTTACCTGGGTGGAGTTTAGTCTCAGCTCGGGGGTGACCCACTCCTGAGAGTTTGAGTAGTTTGGTCTAAGACTAGGAGGAACGTGGACGATATACACGCAGTTGATGATCTTTTAATTAAGATAAGTGTCAACTATGTGTTAAATTATGTGTTGTGTTATTAATTATGCATTTATTTTTATGGGTTTTTCCTGTGTGTGGTGCAAGTGTTTTTTTTTTTATCATTATGTATGGATCTGTGTATTTTCAAAATATTTTTATGTTTTAAATGTGGTATCAAAGTTCAAATTTTGGTTGGAATAACCCAATTGGTTGTTGGGGATGCTACAAAATGGTATCAGAGCTCCAATTTTCAGCACTGAGCCTGGATGGGATGAAAAAGTTGAATGTTGATATGAAATTTCATAGAGAATTGATTTCAGAGTGGCAAAATTTCAAGTTACAGTGCATCCATGGTAAAAATTAGAAGCAATTGAGTGGAATTGGGAAAAATCCCCAATTTCTATTGTTAAATTCGTGGGGAATTTGGGAAATTTGGCCAAGTTATGAAATATTCTATCCTAGCAAATTCGGACCTAGAATTGGTCGAATTAAAAGTTACAAGGAAGCCATGAAATATTGAGCGAGATTAGTTGATTAAAAATTCTCAATTCGTGAATGAGTTTGGGAAAAATCCATTCCAAGAATGTCAACCATCATCGATTTGTTGTTGCATAGGTTGAATTTGTGTTATCGGAGTGAAATTGAACAAATTTCATGGTTGCAGAATGTCCATGGTAGAAAGTGGGTGAAAAATTGGGCAAAATCCCCAATTTCTGCAGTGGAATTCACAAGGAATTGATGAACAAAGAATAAAGGTGTGCAGGTGTGCATGCTAAAATTTAGCACTACGCGGTGCAAAGCATATGATGTATGGAAATAAGGGTGTGTAGGTATGCACACTAAAATTTGGCACTGCATGGTGTAAATCATATGATCCAAGGAAATAAGGGTGCGCAGGTGTGTGCGCTAAAATTTGGTGTTGTGGGGTGCAAGTTGGTGATGCGCGGAAGAATGAGGGTGCACGGGTGTGTGCACTAAAATTTAGCATTGCGGAGTGCAAGCTAGGATGCACGGAAAAATAAGGGTGCACAGGTGTGCACACTAAAATTTGGTGTTGTGCGGTGCAAGCTAGGTTGTGTGGAAAAATAACGATGCACAGGCGTGCACACTAAAATTTGGTGATGCGAGGAAAAAGGATGGTGTGCGGGTGTGCACACTAAAATATGGTGTTGTGCGACACAAGCAGGTGAAGCGCGAAAAAATTATGGTGTGCAGTATGTCCAGTAAATTTTAACACTCTGTGGTGCGAATTGGCTGGTGTAAGCATAATATTGGCACGTGTGGTGTGCGTACACATAATATTGGCGCGCGTGATGTGCACACTGAGAATTGGAAGAGCTCAGAGGAAATTTTTTGGTGCATGTGCAATGTTGGTATGCAATGCATGCATGTTGAATATTCATGTCACGTGACAGTTCAATTAATGGTGTGCACGGAGTACTGGTGCACAGTGGGAGTGCACTAAACTTTGGCATGGTGTGATCCGTAAAGTGAAATGCATGCAAAATATTAAAATGGGACACAAAAATTGCACGCAATAGGTATTAGTGCATGAACCAAAATTGTGCGTGGTAGATATTGGCGCGCGACACAAAAGTAGTGCAAACCATATATAGGTGTGCGGAGCATGTGCTACCTTAGGGCGTTGTTGTGCATGATAAATATGGGTGTAAATTTTCAAATTTGTGCATGTGAAATCGTTTGGATGGTCTACCACAGCAGAAAACCACTGAATTTCTGCAACATTTTATACTGTTTGAAGGTCTTCTTTTTGCAGTGCGTTTTTTAGGCCCTAAACAATGTTTTTAGCTACTCAAAAACCACGAGAACAGAGTGTTGTCTTTGAAACTTAAATGAAATATCTCAGAGATAGATTTATAATGGTTTAAACCGTTCGTCAAATAAATATTTTATGAGGAAGTTACATGACAAACAATGGAGGGTAAATTTTAAGACCTAGTTAACTTCAGAGGGTCGTAACTTTCTGCTCCACAATTCGATTGAGGCACAAGAGAAGTCTATGGAAAGACATTGAACCATAGAAAAAATTCATGGAGATGAATTAAAATTATGGGCATGTTAAAATTGTTTAATATGGAACATAAGGTACCTGTAGCATTCAAGGCCAAAAACATTAATTGGCCTAGAACTTCAACATGTTGTAACTAGCAGCCCAGAAACCATAAAGAGGTGAAACTTGGACAGACTATCCAAAATATATGTATGAAGAAGCCCAATTGGTTTCATTTCAAAACTCCAATGGAGAAGGTGAAAAATTGCATAATTACAACGCAAACTTGTGCCAAGTTGAAGTGTGAACAAAAGAATTAATGGACAATTTTCAAATAACCATAACTTTCTGCTCAAGATTCAAAATTGAGCATGGGAGAAAGCATTGGAAAGGTATTGGATAGTAGAATATAAATATTCACCCATAAAATTGATCTGGGAAGTCAAGTTTACAAGGAATCATAAGAAATAATTATGATGCATTATTGAACCAAAATTGTACATAATTTCATGATTTTGTTAAATTATTTAGCCTAACAAGTTTTGTTGGCTGCACATTTTGCAGAGTTGACAACCATTATATTAGAATAGGATCAACACAAAGCTCAGAATCATGGAATATATACAAGGGGATTACATCCATGAATATTATATTAGAGGGATGTATGCCAATATAGGGAATGAAGGAACAAATTCAAATGGACATGGAGAAGGCAAGGAAGAAAGCATGAATTTGGTAGAGACCATAAAAAGTTTGCAAAAGGATGTCCAAAGTTATAAATATTATAATGAGAGGCTTATGAAATCCAAGGAGAAACAAAAGGGCTTCAACATAAAGTTAATGTAGAACTTGGACAAAATAGAAAAGAAGATGGATAAGGAGAATGACTTAAGAAAATCAGGAAGTCACAGGTCTCATCATGAGAGGAGAAGAACAAGAAGTGTTGGAAGACATCACCATCACTCCCCAAGGCATTCCACTAGGGGAGAACATAGTAGTTCAATTTCATACCCTGTTAGGAAACATAAGAGGAGGTCTAGGGTGGATGAGCTACAGAGAGAAACAAACAAAATCAAGCCTCCTACATTTGATGGTGAGAACAAAAAGGATGAGGATGTAGAGACATGGATACTAGGCATGAGGAAGTATTTTCAACTACATAATTACTCCTCACACGCATAAGGAATAATTTCCATCTATCATCTCAAGGGAAAGGCATCCATGTGGTGGGACCAATTTGTGTAGGTGAAACACATTGATGAGAAAAATGTTACTTGGAGGGAATTCAAGAGATATTTTCAAAATAAATATTTGACTAAGAGATACTATGACAAGAAAATGAAGGAGTTCTTCAAACTCAAGATTGGGAGTATGATCATAGATGAATATGAAAGGAGGTTTTTAGAGCAGTTGAAGTATGTTTCTTTCATCAAGTATGAGTCAGTTAAGATTCAAACATTTTTGAGTGTGCTTCCATCATTTATTAGTGATAAGATAAAATATGATGATCCCAAAACATTGGAGGAGACCATAAGGCGAGATAAATTTCTTTATGATCAACATAAAGGAAGACCAACTTTCCAAAAATCTTGGGAAGACAAGAAGAAAGGAAAGATGGAACAAAATAAGAAGGGGAGTAAGCCACCATTATTCAGAAATATTTCTCCGGGACAACCAGCTTCTACAAAACCTAGAATGACTAATACAGTGGGGAAAATACCAAGGCATCCACCTATTCAATGTTGGGGTTTTGGGGGAGATCATATGTACAGATATTTCCCTCATAGAGGTGAAAAAGTGAGGACTGTTTATAATGTACAAGATGATACATTCAAGGACATGGGCAAAAATGTATCTAGGATCTATGTAGCCCTAGAGAACAATCAAGTTGAGTTTCAGTCACATATGATTGAAGTGGAAGGTAATATCAACAACCAAACCATTGTTATTTTAATTGATTCATGAGCTAGTCATAGTTATCTAGATCCTAAGATGGTGGAAATATTGTATTTTCCAAGAAGTAAGCTTGGAAAATCTTGGTTGGTGAAGTCGGCTACCAGAGCTAAAAGAAAAATTATTGAGATGGTTAAGGCATGTCCAATGGACATGAATGAACTGAGCACCAAGGTATATTTGAACATCATACCTTTAGGTTCCTATGAATTCCTAATTGGTATGGATTGGTTGGACCAACACCATGCTATCCTAGACTGTTATAATAAGGAATTTACTTGCTTGGATGACATAGGAAACCTAAGGACAGTGCAAGGAATTCTTAGGGCATTAACCGTAAGAGAAATTTCAACATTGCAGCTGAAGAAAAGTTATAGAAAAGGGTGCCAAATATTTGTTGCACATATGGAAGAGACACCTAAATATAAGGTGTCAAACATTGATGATTATGCAGTCCTAAAGAGTTTGAAGATGTATTTAAAGAAATACCAGGATTACCCCCTAAAAGATACATTGATTTCTCCATCAATTTGATACCTAGAGCAACCCCAATATCCAAGACCCCTTACAAGATGAGTACACCTGAATTGAAGGAATTGAAAATGAAACTAGAAGAGCTTCTGAAGAAGGGGTATATATGCCCAAGTGTGTCACCTTGGGGTGGCCCAGTATTATTTGTGAAGAAAAAGGATGGAACATTGAGACTTTGCATTGACTTCGGGCAGTTGAACAAGGTAACTGTGAAGAACAAGTATCCTTTTCCAAGGATCGATGACCTCTTTGATCAATTTAAAGATGCAAAAATATTCTCTAAGATTGATCTCAGGTCAGACTATCATAAGGTAAGAATTAAATATGAAGACATCAACATGATTTCTTTCCAAACAAGGTATGGTCATTATGAGTTCATTGTGGTGCCATTTGGGTTATCAAATGCACCAATTATCTTCATGTGTTTAATGAATTATATTTTCAGAGAATACTTAGATAAGTTTGTCATTGTCTTTTTGGATGACATTATTATATATTCTAAGTCAAAGGAAGAGCATGGGAAACACTTAAGGATGGTTTTACAAGTATTAAGGGAGCATCAATTGTATGCCACATTGAGCAAGTGCTCATTCTATCAGAAACAAATTCATTATTTGGGACATATCATTTCAGAGGAAGGGATAGAAGTGGATCTTGAGAAGATAGAGGCCATTAGATGATGGTCAACGCTAAATAATGTGACAGAGTTCAGATCATTCATGGGCCTTGTAGGCTACTATAGGATGTTTATTGAAGGATTCTCAAAGATTGCACACCCAATCACTTCCTTGCAAAAGAAGGGTGTGAAGTTTCAATGGACATTGGATTTTGAAAAGAGTTTCCAACACTTGAAGAATTTATTAAAAAGTGATCCAATACTAAGGATTGTTGATCCAAATGAAGACTTCATTGTATGCATTGATGCATATAAAGAAAGTCTTAGTGGAGTCCTTAGTCAAAATGGGCATGTGGTATGCTATGAATCAAGGAAGTTGAAGGAGCATGAAAGGCACTATGCTACTAATGATTTGGAGTTGGCAGCCATAGTGCATGCCTTGAATATGTGGATGAAATACCTCATGGGGAATATATTTGAGTTGAGGACAGACGATAGTGGTCTGAAATATTTATTTGGACAACCAACTCTAAATTTCAGGCAAAGCAGGTGGTTAGAATTCCTCAATGGTTATGACTTTGATATAAAACATATCAAAGGGAAAGAGAAAAAGGTGGATAATGCACTTAGTAGAAGGGTGCATGAGTTTCATGCTACAAAAATTAGTATGTACAAATAATATTTGAAAGACAAAATCATAGAGGCTACAAAATTAGATTTGCAATACATGGAAATAATAACAAAATTACAACAAGGTATTTTGCAGCAAAAAATTGAAGACTATAAGATAGAAAATGATGAAATTCTCATTTACAGGAGAAGAATTTATGTGCTAAATTTTCAGGAATTGAAAAATATGATATTGAGAGAAATACATAATGTACCTTATGCTGGGAACCTAGGTTATCAAAAAACTATTGCAGCTGTCCAGAGCCAATATTATTGGCCAGGCATGAAGAAAGAAGTTGTTGATTTTATTGCCAAGTGTTTGGAGTGTCAAAAGGTCAAGGATGAGCATAGACACCTAGCTGGTTTGCTACAACCATTTCCTTTTCCTCAGTGGAAATGAGAAGTTGATTTCATCACCAAACTACCCAGAACAAACAAGCAGTGTGATTTTATCATGGTAGTGGTGGATAAGCTTACTAAAGCTTCCCATTTTATTCCAGTAAAGCTCACTCACAAGGAAACCAACATTGTTGATATTTATATGAGAGAAATTTCTCGACTACATGGTATACCCAAAACAATTGTGTTTGACAGAGATCCAAAATTTACATCAAATTTTTGGAAAGGATTATTCAAGGGATTTGGAACAAATTTGAATTTTAGCACAACTTGTCATCCAGATTCAGATGGGAAAACAGAGAGGGTGAATCAAGTGATTGAGGATATGTTGAGGATGTATGTGATGGATAAACCATCAAAATGAGAAAACTACCTACACTTGGTAGCGTTTGCTTATAAAAATGGGTACCAAGCATCTCTAAAGATGAGCCCATTTGAGGCAATTTATGGCAGAAAGTGCAACACACTGGTAAGTTGGGATAAACCAACAGATACAGTAGTGGTTGGGCTAGAATTAATCAGGGAAATGGAAGAGACAATGATGAAAATAAAATAGAATTTAAAGCTTTCCCAAAATAGGCACAAAAGCTATGTTGGTAAGGGAAGAATTCACAGGGAATTTAAAGTGGGTGACCATGTATTTTTGAAATTAAAGGCCAACATAAATTCCCTGAAATTGGGAAATTGTTCAAAGTTGGAAGCTTGTTATTGTGGGCCATTTGAAATCCTAGAGAGGATTGGGCTTGTAGAATATATTCTTTCCTTTCCTGTATCAATGTATATTCATAATGTATTCCATCTATATTTTCTCAAAAAGTATGTACCTGATGCTAATAATGTCATTGATTGGAATGTGATTCAGGTGGAGCAAGAAGGTGCCTTTCAAGTGCATATAGTGTTCATATTGGACCGAAAGATCAAGCAGCTCTGGAATCGAGCCATAGATCTAGTAAAGGTCCAATGGACCTGGTACGATCCTGAAGATGAAACTTGGGAGCATGAGGATGCTATGCAGGCATAATACCCACGTTTTTTTGAAGATTTTTGAAATTTAGGTTGTATATGTGTATATATTGCACTGAGGACAATGCATAAATAAGGGGGAGGGGAATGTAATACCCCTAGGATGAACCCCAAATGCAAATATAAATATAAATGTACATATGTATATAAGCTGGTGATTTGTTTGTACCAAGTCTTAGAATTACTTTTGTAAGCGTCTTCCATTATATAGCGTGCATATGTGCTACTCACTAAAAGAAGAAGTGTGCACATTCTCAGATATCGGGCGCAACAAACTTAAGTGCAAACAATATTAAGGCTAGAGAACCTTTGTGTATGTGTTGTGTTTTGAGGCTAGTGAGCCAAGATGTAGAAAGGACAGTATGCCTATAATGTAAATGTAAATGCAATCACACACAAATATTAATGAAAAACACATCACTATGGTAGACCAATCATGTAAAAGAGTATGGGGTACTAAACTCTAGTATTTAGGAAAAGGGGGATAAACTTTAAGGATAAGGGGATAAGCTAGGAAGATTAATCCAAAAAGGAATATTATATTAATATTCTTTAAAGTATAAAGTATGGATAATTATTTTATCCTGAGTTTTAAGGATGGGGACAAGTGGGCCAAAGTAGTTCTCAACATGACAAGTGTCAATTTGGGAACATGCATACACATAGTTTGGACTTAGTTCATTTTCCCTTCATTCCATCATCATTCACTCACTCATTCAGTTGTCCTTTGTACCTTCCTTTTACTATCCCTGTACTTGTACCCGTACCTATACCTATACCTAGTTATCTTAGGAGCTGGACTAAAGAAGCAGATTGTAAGGCCCGTGGGATATTGAAGAGGTGGGTTGTCATGCCTATTAGCACTCCATAAATCTATTTGGATGATAAACAGATGACGAAGGTAACTTTTTCAACCAACTTTGAGACCCGAAACTAGACTTTTGGATCTGAGAGGTCTCTCTAAGAAATGGCGCGATCTCCACACAGGATATGAATTTGGAAAAAATGGCTAGATTTAACACCTACGATATAGTGGGTTTTGCTTATATTGGCATAGAAAAGTAAGACTTGGGATATGGGGTCAGTTTGAGGAAAAGACGAGACAAATGAATCAGTGAGTGAACTCGAGAGGATAAGGCTAGGCGAGCAACAACCTTAAGTGTAAAATCGTAATGTGTGTCAGGAGAAATTACAGGAAGTAACTCAGGAGTGGTGTTGTGGATGAATTCAGAGTTAGATTTAGAGGAAAATGTTTTGTCTAAGTGGTGCGAACAAGGGGTGTTTTATAGCGAATCCATAGGTTCGATAATTCGTTCTGAAATAGATAGAAAGAGATATGAAATAAAGATAACAGGAAAGCACATACACAAAGAAAGAAGTGCAATACATCCAACTGTTACAACTAGAATATTTTCATCAAGTCACATAACCTTTGCATTAAATTCCAGTCAAAACTCAAATTACATACAATAGTTGTTGTCTACCACATTTGCCAACCAACTTGGCTTACATCGAAAAGATGAAATATATAAACAAGGGTGTCGCTTGGGCTACCCTGCCTCCTAATTGCTAACCCTTAGAACTAGGAAAACTGAGTAACATGTGTTGGAGACTCTTCGCATAGTATTTACAAAAATAGACAACAATCATGCCCTTTTACTTATGATTGTTTGCAATTTTGCCATGGGATCTGATCGTTGTTCAGGCTCTAGTATGGAGAAAATATGTGTCACTGTGTTCCTTTGAGCAGGTGTCCTCGTGAGCAAGTGTTTGTCAAGAGCTTGTTGTCTATAAATAACGACTTCAATTTCAGTGATGTGGTCATTCAACGAGAGCTTCACGCAATAAAAACTGTTAGATCATTGTGGCCATTATCAAAATGGTAGTGTACTTCAAGGAAAACATATCTTTCAAAAGTACCAAGATTTGTCTCATCTTTAGAGGGTGTAGAGTCGAGAACCAACTAAACTTGTTTTTCCTGCGTGCTGGCGAGAGCTATGCGGGCTCCTTCTTCGGTCGTTTTGCATTCTCTGGAATGTTTTGCGTGCCTTTCTTTCGTCAGTCTCCGTGCTTATCACAACTGTACAATGGTGTCTTGCGCCTCTTTGAGCTGCCTTTTCAACCATGCCATGTTCCCTTTGTGACCCTACGTTGCAGACGCTTTTGTGGCCATTGTCGCTAGTTGTCGCCGTAATTCCATGTTTTCCTAATAGAGCTCGGCGATGGCTAGTTTCGCTTGCTTCAGTTTCTAAAATGGCACTTGCTCATTCACTTTTGCAATATTCGATTTCCTTGTTCTGATCTTGTCTTCTCAGCTTGATCCCCCAATAGGTTCTATCTGAATGGCACGCCCGAGTTTCTCTTCAGCTACCAATC
Source organism: Picea sitchensis (assembly GCA_010110895.2). Lineage (NCBI taxonomy): Eukaryota > Viridiplantae > Streptophyta > Pinopsida > Pinales > Pinaceae > Picea > Picea sitchensis. The sequence continues at coordinate 118,888 of SNQJ01S0023804.1, read as the reverse complement.
TGACTCAAGGTTCTTCTGAAATTTGAGCTTCCATGATATCCTGGTTTTTCCTCGGCCAGCCCCTCCTCTGAGGAATTTTGAGGGATCTAGTTGTCTTCCCTTCTTGTGTGAATCCCTCTATTTTATATTTTTCGTGAATTGATCTGGTATCCTCTACAAGTAAAGGGATGGTTCCTTTTATGTTTTTGGGAATACCTGCTACAGGTGATAATGTATCCCAGTCCCTTTGAGGCTCGGACCTTACAATTCTACTTCTTTGTGCACTTGTCTTTGTGCTCTAAGAGGTTTCCATAGCGCTACCATGGAAAATTTTGCACGTAGTGTATCCAACAAACGCACAGGATGGGAAAAGGTTTTGATCACACTGAATTGGCAAGGAAAAATGAAAATAGAGTTTCAAGCCTGGTTCTATGACTGGGGAGAATGTCGAGCATCCGAGATTTATAACAAATCGGACAGGAAAATAAATCATGCTAGAGGATATTGAATTCATGGAGACTAGATGTTCCAGATCAAGTTGCAGGTTTTCCATGGAAAATCCCCGCATGCAAGATACAGGTGACAAGGATGGTTGGTCATGCATGATACGAATGCTATGATTTTTCATTCCCTCGGCCTCCATGATGAACTGATAATAACTGTTGTACTTGCTGAAGCGACCTCTATTAACAAATTGACTCGACCTGAGGCACGTAGAGATTGGTTTCTTGACAGAACTCAACTTTCTTGGAAAATACATACTCGTACCCCTTATACAAGTTTTGGATCTGACATCCCTTCCTGTTTCCAAGGGCCAACCAAACACTCGCTAACCTTAAACTTATGGTGTTACGTACATGACTTCACATGTTCGGGTGCATGGGTCGCAACGTGACTTTAAAAATGACTCTAATTTGGAAAGAAAAATGGTGGCTCTAACATCTAGCTCCAATGGGTATGTTATCCTTCCTGTGAGGTAGTAAAGAACAATAGACCAGGTGCCTGATCATTGGGATTTATTTGACCTCTAGGAATTTGGAAAACAAACTAAATCTATTGATGCAGCTTCTAAGACTTCAACATAAACTTAGGGCCTTCGCTTCGGGATTCAATTTTCTACTGACCTACAGAGTCGATGCAAAATAAAATGACTATTTACAATGATAAATGATTTAAATGGATTTTATTCCATCAGGTAATGTTTTAGGAACCCGTCGTTTACAGGGCCCCAATCAAAACTTTCTCCATCTAACCCTTGTGAGGACAACCTCTGAACCTATGGTCCCCTTTACAACCCCAACATTGCATAGGTAGCTATCTTGGCCCTTGACTCCATGTGTCAATCGTTCTGGGTTCTTTAGGCATTTTTTGTCCTTGTGGATTATTTCTGAAGAATGGTGGCTTAGCTCCCTTCTTCCTTTGATCCACCTTGAATTTCTTATTGTCTTCCCAAGCCCTTTGGAAATATGGCCTTACTTTCTGCTGATCATATAGGCATTTAGCTCTCCTTATGGTCTCTTATAATGTCTTGGGATCATAATACTTTATTTTTTCACTGATGAACGATGGAAATCCACTTAAATACCTTTGAATCTTGACTGTCTCATCCTTGATGAAAGTGACATACTTCAACAGTTCTAGAAATCTTCTCTCATATTCATCTATGGTCATACTTCCAAGCTTGAGTTCAAAGAAATCTTTCATTTTCTTATCATAGTATCTCTTAGTCAAGTACTTCTTCTCAAAATACTTCTTGAATTCCCTCCAAGTAACACTTTTCTCTACAATGTGTTTTACCTGCACAAGTTGATCCCACCACATGGAGGCCTTTCCTTTTAGTTGATAGATAACGATTCTACCTTCTGCATGAGAAGAATAATTATGCAATTGAAAATACTTCCTCATGCCTAGCAACCATGTTTCTGCATCTTCATCCTTCTTGTGCTCACCATCAAATGTAGGAGGTTTGATTTTTTTCATTTCTCCTCACATCTCATCCACCCCATATCTCTTATACCTTCTGACAGGGGATAGACTTGAGATGTTGCCTTCTCTCTTAGGGAATTCCTTTGGGAATGATGGTGATGTCTACTATCACTTTTTACTTTTCTTTTCTCCTCTGAAGGTTTGTGACTCCCAGATTCACTTGAGCCACTCTCCTTAACCAATTTATTTTCTATTCTATTCAAACCCTCCAATAGCTTCATGTTGAATTCATCATGATGCTCTTTTTCTTTCATAAGCCTTTCATTATCAGCTTTATGGATTTGGACATCCTTCTGCAAATTCCTAATGGTCTCAACCATATTCATCTCTTCATTCCTTTCTTCTCCATGTCCGTTGGAGTTCGTTCCTTCCATGCCCAAATGGATATCCACCCCTTTTCTCTCCTCTTGCTAACTGTAATTCCCATGTGCCTCTTCCATTCCTATGGACTCTCCACTGGTCTGACCTGATCGAGTTGTTGTTAATTCTGCAAAACGTGCAACCATCGAAACTAATTAGGCTAAAAATTCAACAATTCATGAGAATATGCACCATTTCGATTCAACATACACATCAACATTATCACTCTCGGTTTCCTGGTGTTATCACCACAAAATTTCTAGATAAGACCCAAATATCGAAAACACAGACACGCAATGCCTTCTGAGATGCACTTGTGCAAGAAGGTGGTTTGCCCAAACCACTTTCACCAAGATGTGGTATCACGTGTCTCAACATGGCAAATCCACCACTTGTGGAGCGAGTGATGGCTTAGTCAGATCACCTTCCTTCACTCTTTCGGTACTTCACAACCATGTGACGTCAACTGAACGCAGCCATGTAACGAACTCAAAAGATAATCATTCAAAATGGATTAGCCGAGCATGGCAACCCAACGCTCTTGTACATAATTCGTCTACACTTCATAAATGGAATTCTATAATTACCACTTCCCCAAGTATTAAGATATCTATTTATCCATAACTGAGGTAATCCCCAACTACTCAACTTTCTGCTCTTTGTAAAAAAACCTTTCGGTATCCAAAACCTGAGATACATGGACAAGGCTAAATCAAGTGATACTGGTTATTTGAGAAACATACTAGACTTTCCTGCGAATAAGGAGGAAAGGGTCCTTGTGAACATTCTAGCAACTAAGTTTCATACAGAGATGGCTATAGACTCATGGTTGGAAGCCAAGTTGAATCCCACTATAAAATATTTAGTCATCAATAGGCCAACTGCTAAGAACAAACAGAGTAAGCGGCATAAGAAGGAGGAATCTACGACTGAAGCGGTCGGAAGTGTTGGAGAGAATCAACCAGTCTTGTTAGATTCTTCCTTAAAGGCGGAGATTTCTAAGATGATGTAAGTCTTCAACTAAGATAAGCATGTCTCAACAAATTTTGAACAGTCGATAGCAGAGGTAAAGAGTACCAAAGATGATAGGCATGTTCTTCAAATGACCCTTCTTACAATAGACTAACTGTTGTCATCACCCTTTTGCAATTTTGTGATTAATACGACTATATAAATACATAAACGAATTTTAGACTGTTTTATTACAATTCCTATCTAGTGATGTTATGAATCTTGTTTTCTTTTATAATAAGTTTTTTTTATAATCTTATATTTTTATTTTCATCTGTCTAAATCGGAGGAAATTAAACTCGGAATTCTTTTTAATTAATTCTTCGATGCGACTATGTGTTTCTTTTTCTTTTATTATTATGCAATTTAAACTCAAACTCATTTCCCTCCAAGTGACTTTGTGCATATTAAAATTGACCTGTTCATTTATATTTATCGTGCATAGCAATATTACAAGGTAAAACACTTCTCCGCGCACCTAAATCTACTGTGCATTTCTTCTTCTTCACACCGACAAATCACGTGCACTACTCTTGCACTATGCACCAATATCCACCGCACACAGTTTTTGTACTGTGCACCGATATTCCACATGCATTTCGTCCTATGCATGAACCATGTCAAGTTTAACATATTCCATAGCACCCAAATATCTGCGCACACTATTGAATACACCATTGCGAAACAACTTATACTCACACTTATGTGCATACTAAAAAAACTCCTCTGCGTTAAGAAATACTTGTGCACCCCATGTGCACATTACTATGTGTGTGTTCACCACGCAAGTCTAAATTCAGCGCGTGCATCTACACATAATAATCTTCCGCGTGGCGCCACAATTTACCGTGCACACTAGCACCCCATCATTTTCTCGCTCGATGCCAAAATTTATTGTGCACACTGGCACACCAACATTTTTCCATCGACAATCCATGACTCCAATTATAGTCAGTTCGAAGTTACTCTTCTGTGAATATTCTCTTCAACTGAACCCCTCTGGCCCATCCAAGCTCAATGTTGAACTAAAGCTCTGATACCACTCTGTAACATTCCCCCGACCAACCTCAGGCCAGAGTGCGCCACTCCAGAGAAACCACTCATGATCTGACACCAGCCAATAGCATTCCCATCCTTCAGGCCAGGCCATGCTACTCTAGGGAACACTTTCGTTCCCATACTGTGGAACATACAGTAGCATACCCAGTAGTCAATTGAKAAATGCAACATAAATTTACTCTTTAAACTGCATGCAACTAAGACATATACATACAACACGCTCGCGAAAGATTTACATATAAACATAAACAAACAATTACTTTGTGTAACATATGACTTTTATACTGAAATAAYAGTAACTACAGATATGCATCATTTACAGAGAATTACCCATAAATATACAGGAAATTATAATCACATATATTATAAACTGTATCATAGGCATGTAAATAACAAGCAACATATCATTTTTATCATACAACTAGTACTTATCTTGGAAATATTGTCACCAACTGCATACAGACCATCCACGAACCTCCCAGCCATAGACTACATTGCTCATCACTCTCAACAATGAGTCACCCCTGAGCTGGGACTAATCTCCACCCAGGGTAAAGGGTTCCTACCCAGGCTAAGGCTCATGGACAATAGGAAAGACTCTGTCTCAGGTGATCACTCAACTAACATCCTACAACCTCTCATTCCCCACATGCCTGTCCCACCCAAGGAAGTGTGCCCCTTCTCTTCTCAACAATCCCTCGACTGCCCCACTTCCCTTCCAAGGCTTCAACAACAGGCCAGAACAGAAGTCTTAGAGTGTTGTAGTTGCAGTCTAGAAACTTCAGGAATCAATCACCAACAATTCTCTCGCTCAGATAATTTCTCACGGGCCTGACAACCCACTTCTTCCATTGTGCTCTAAGATAACTAGGTACACCAACCAAAAGGGCTATGGAAACAAGCTCCAGAATGGTGAAATGGTTGTCTCAAGGATAACGGAATGTATGAGTGAAATGGTCAGGGAATCATTGACTCAATAACTAAGTGTGGAGGAGAATCACTATGAACTCTTCATGGAAGTCCTTCTGCGAAGAATGATCATCGGGTTGCCCAGTAAGGTATCCGTGAGAAGTCTCCTAATGATATAAGTTTCCCCACAATATGAATGCATGTCCCCAACTTGACACTTGTCATATCATAAGTTACTTTGGTCCACTTGTCCCCAACTTTATAACTTAGGATAAAATAATTATCCATACTTTATGTTTTAGGAAATATTGATATAATATTCCCTTGACTTTTGGCCCTCCCTTTCCCTAACTGGTGAAGTTCAGTCCTTCATCTCTTTTATCATGGTTGGTCTGCGCACAATGATGTATTTTCTATTAATCATGAGTCATGTACAAAGTAGGCACATTGGCCTTTGACATCTAGGTGTTCCAGCCTAATACCAAAACATAAGCATCCCAACTTATAATAACCGGCTCACCAGCCTATAGCACATATCATATACACGAGGATCATTGTCCTCTATACTGCACGCACCTTAGTTACTATGTGTGGTACCCTAGAATGTACACATTACATCATTTTACTGCGCAGTTCATGCACGCACTATGCCACATGATGTGCATTACCAAATGAGGTCGAAACATCTCACCAGCTTAAGTACATTCATATTATATTTACAATTGGGTTTGGCCGAGGGATATTACAATCCCCTCCCATTATTTATGCACTGTCCTCAGTGCATCATATGCCCATATATAACAAAATCTTCAAAAATCTCCAAAAAGATGTGGGTATTCTGCCTGCATTGCATCTTCATGTTCCCAAGTAGCATCCTCAGGACTATAGCAGGTCCATTGAACCTTTATAAGCCCTATGGCTCGGTTCTAGAGCTGTTTGAATTTCTGGTCCAGAATGTGCACTAGATGCACTTGAAAAGCGACTTCTTGTTCCACCTGAATCACATTCCAATCAATAACATGATTGGCATCAGGTATATATTTCTTTAGCAATGATACATGGAAGACATTATGAATAGAGGCAATGCAATCATATAAGCAGCTGGAACAATCCTCTCCAGGATTTCAAAAGGCCCACAAAATCTAGCTACCAACTTGGCGCAACTTTCCAACTTCAGGGAACTCCTGTTAGCTTTCACTTTCAGGAAAACATGATCACTCACTTTGAATTCTCTGTGGTTTATGTTCTTATTGGCATAATGTTTTTGTCTATCTTGGCCAGCTTTTAAATTCTGCTTAATTTTTGTCATATGGTCCTCCATATCCTTGAGCAACTTTGACCCATTTTCTATCAGTTGGATTATCCCAACTTACTTGAGTATTGCACTTTATGTCATAAAGTTCTTCAAATGGGCTCATCTTCAATGATTCTTGATACCCATTGTTGTACGTGAATTCTACCAAGTGTAGGTAGTCTTCCCATTTTGATGGTTTGTCCATCACGTACATTCTCAATATATATTCTATCACCCTGTTCAACCTTTCTGTCTGTCCATCAAAATCAGGATGATAAGTTGTACTAAAGTTTAAATTCGTTCCGAATCCTTTGAACAACCCTTTCTAGAAATTTGAGGTGAATTTTGGGTCTCTGTCGGATACAATTGTTTTAGGAATCCTGTGCAATCGTGCCACTTCCTTCATGAAAATATCAACAACCTCTGCTGCCTTGTGCATGGTTTTCAGTGGAACAAAATGGGAAGCTTTCATGATCTTTTTCCACCACCACCATGATCAAATCATGCAACTTGCCTACTCTAGGCAATCTCGTAATAAAATCCATTGTCACCATTTCCCACTTCCACTCAAGAATGGTTAAAGGTTGCAACAACCCTGTTGGGTGCCTATTCTCAGATTTCACTTTTTGGCATTCCATACATATAGAGATGTA
>SNQJ01S0023804.1:95970-111627 GCA_010110895.2 Picea sitchensis | reverse complement strand
ATGGTTGAGACAAGCAGTTGATGAGTTGGCACATATATGAGGTGTATAGTTGATGATGTTGGTACATATTGATGAGTCATTGTTGATGAGTAGTTGACACATGATACATGGTTGGATGCACTTGTTTATGGTACAAGTTGATTACAGGTTGTTTGGCACAGGTTGGTGCATGGTTGATGCTCTTGTTTATGGTACAGATTGATATATGTTGAGGATTGTTTCCTCATCTCAATTTGTGTTGAGAATGCAAGCTGAGTCTTGCATACAGAGCCGGTGCTCTTGTAGAGTTGTACTCTATTCATTTGTTGCTGATAAACCCCAAGGATTGTAGTCCGTAATAAAAAGAAAATTGTACATACATCTTGTGTTATTTGTGTTCATTGTGGTGATGAATTGTTGATGATATATTGCTGATATGTGCTCACATCTAACTAGTTATAAATGAAAACAATGGGTAATGAACAAATGTTGAATCTTAATTGATGAGTTTTTGTGCAAGAGGGAAGTTTTGGGGAAAAGATCCCCACACTCATTCACCCCCCCTCTAAGTGTGGTAGGTGTTTCCAACATATATGTACAATGATAAAATACAAACTCCAAAAATTTAATCACTCAATTTGGAGGTCATATGAGTCATAGGCATGCATTTTATAGTAACATAGTTTTACCCTCCATTTTACAAATGGTCTTGAATTTGGGTTCCAAGTAGAATTCCTTTTTCATTTGAAAATTCACTCTAGATGATATAGATATATTTATAATGTTATTAACTTCACCCCAAAACTTAGATCACTAAATTTGGAGCTATATAGAAGCATGGGCGTGCTTTTCCATTAGGGCACTTTCTATTGTATTTGGTCTCTAGATTTACAAGGTTTATTTATTTAATTATTATTCAATCATATAAACTTGTATTCTATGATTATTTATGCAGGTCTTTGAAATGGAAATGAAACTAACAACTAGCCTATGTATGGTGTGACTATACAAGTGCTTACCTAATCGAGCTCATGGATGCAAGTAGTTAGTACTCATTTTGTGATACAGATTATTTTGAGAATGACATGAAGGAAGAAATATAACAGAGATATAGAAAGGGATACACAAAGATATTGCAAGGAAAATAGTAATACAATAAAACTTAGATTCTATTAATGATTATCTGGAATACAAAAGACTGTAAAATGTAAAGCACACAAGCTAGCTAGAATGGTGGTAACTTATCTTTGAAGAGAGATGTGTTGGCTACTCTCATTCACAATAAATTGATTAAAATTAGGATCCAAAGGAATTTTTAACATAAATAATAAATGAGAAAACCCTAAACATCCAAAACCCTAACCCTGAAATATGAAACACCAAAATATTTATGGGCCCCAATGGGGATAGTTGATACGTCAACTTCCTGGGGATGAAACATTTTCATATGATCTATGTTTGAGTCACTCGGTACCCCGTTGGAAAGGTATAGCCAAGGAGTACACATTCCAAATATCCAAATACATCCCAATAAGGATCAAATGGGCACTTCCAAGTCAAAAAAAAAGTGTCATTTAGGGCCTCAAAACAACTATAGAAACACTGCCAAGATGGAAACTGTAATTTGAGACAACGGAATTGGTTGGACGCCACCAATTTCCACTTGGATTATTACTCCCCCCTTAGGAATCAATGGTATTAATTACGTAAATTCCATCCATTAGATAGGGAAACTTATGCTAAATCTAACTCTTGGTGAGCCACTTTCCCTGATATAGAAAGTGCCCTGCTTTGACGATCCAATAGAGTTGGATGTTCTACTGGTAGGTACCCTTCATATTGGTTTCCATGATCCAATCAATTTTCTCTTGTTTAAGGCAGTCAGTATTGATTTATGTAGGGGCCAAGTACTCTTTATGCAAGAGAATCGTAAGAAAGCGCAAAAGAGGAGGACGGTTGGATATGTACCAGAGCATATTTTGAGAATGTTTTGAATTTGAAAGGATAAGACATTAATGTAATATCTTGAAAGGATGCATTCAAATTTATGTTTTGAGTTGTAATACAGATCCTGAGCAATTTCTCTCATCTGTCAGTTGGAGGAATTTATTGTAATAAATTTAAATTAGTTGTAGACTTTAATTCGATTAGATAGCTAGAGCTATAGGAGGGAAAACTCTACAAAGCTCCCTCGTATGTATTGTAATGTATTCATTATTCTCAATGTAACTAAGTGGTAGAGTTGTAGAGAAAGAGAATAGGAAAACAGAACATAAAGTTGTATAATCAGGTAGTTGTTGCTATTGAACCCATGTACAAAAGCAATAGAATTAATATGAAAAGGCTTTAATTCAGTTTCATGGTGTTGTGGTGATTACTACTTGCATATCTTAATGGTATGTTTACAATTTGGTTATATGTTTTGTTATGCATTTGTTTCAATGTTGTGTGTATGTATGATTTCATGTTGAATGTATGAAGTCGGGGAGAGGGTGGATATGATTTTCAATTGTTTCTCATCCTAATAAATTCCTGCAAGGAGTGTAGTGAAATTCCACAAAGAGTGTGTTGACAAGTTTCTAAGTTTTATCTTAGAGAAGCTCAGGAGGGATATCGTTGTTCTCATATCAGAAAAATTAAATTATATCATAGAGCCGTGCAAGGTGTGCGTAGGCCGGTTGTAGTCTTAGACTTTTCCAACCAAAGTGGTGCAAGGATTTCTATTGCAATGAGTGCACAGAAGAGGAAGACATCAGATAATCAGTGATTATCGTGAAATCCGCAAGGAGTGTGCGCAAGAATCCCTGGGAATCCATGAATTTGCAACCAGAACCAAGATCAGGAAGGATAGAGGCTTCGAAGAGTTCGAATAAATACGGGGTTTTAAATCACCCCGCAAAATCAAGATTAGGAAAAAATACGCCAAGCTATTGGCTAGGAGTTATCAAGAAATTGAATGGAAGGTTGAAGTTTCTCGAAGGGAGAACTATCGATTTCCCGTGGACCATTGGATCTCATAGATCAGCAGAAGGTTTAAGGAGAGATTCCTTAAGCATTCAAAAGCTCGAGAGGGAGAATAGTCATCATATCTATATCAACAAGAGTCGTTGATCTCGTGCTTGACTTTCGTCATTTTGGAATTCAGGGTGTGGAGAAAGTTGTGACGAGAAGGAAAGAATCGTGAAACCCTGATTCACTAAATCCCGACCCGAGGGGATTTGGACCGCAATATCATGGAAGGATCTAGATCGTTGATCCGTAGCAAAGAAGTCACAAGTTCGGACTTCGGGGAGAAGGAGGATCCCTATATCGTGAACTCTTGAGTCACAAAATTCCAACGCGCTTGGAGGTTGGGCCCTAAGTTGTGGTAGATGGTCACATCAGAAGGACTTAAGGGAGGAGCTAGAATTCCATTAGCCCATTTCAAGGTTTTGGGATCTTAAGGATTCGGGGAAATCAACAACACGAATCGCGAAGTCACAAAACCTGACATGCCCTTTTTGGGAAAAGGTTGTGGTCACATCAGTTGGTCACGTGGGTAAGAGTTTGTGCCTAGTGCTTCTTAGCACAAGTGTAACTCCTAAGAAGGACCTATGGTTACAAGTGTGAATATTCCAGTTGGGAATCGAAGAGCCATTTCATCTCAAGGGAGATTAAGAATGATCCTTAGACCAGGAGTTCAAGTAGAACCTACTGAGGTAGGGGTGTTGCACCAGGTGGTATCAGAGCATAGATTCTAAATTTTTGTAGCAAGGATCAAATTGAACACAATGCTGCCAAGAAGATGTCAGGAAATACCCATGCCCGATCCAGTTGTGGAGAGGGAAATGCGAGAACTTCGTGCTCGATTAGATGCTATGGAGACAACACAGAGATGAACAACTGATACTGGAGATATCACTGAGGCTGAAATTGAAAATGAAGCTGGAGTCGGAGAAGAAGTTGCAGTTGAAGATGCTGCAAAAGAACATATTGTAACATTCCCCTAGCCAACCACAGGCCGGAGTGCGCTACTCCAAAGTAACCACTCATTCTCTGACACCATCCAGTAACATTCCCAGCCTTCAGGCCAGGCCATGCTACTCTAGGGAACGCTTGTGTTCTCATACTGCGGAACATACAGTAGCATACCCAATAGTCAACTGAGAAATGCCACATAAATTTACTCTTTAAACTGTATGCAACTAATACATATACATACATCACGCTCATGGAAGCTTTACATATAAACATAAACAAGCAATTACTTTATGTAACATATGACTTTTATACTGAAATAACAGTAACTACAGATATGCAACATTTATAGAGAATTACCCATAAACATACAAGCAATTATAATCACATATATTATAAATCGTAACATAGGCATGTAAATAACAAGCAACATATCATTTTTATCATACAACTAGTACTTATCTTGGAAAGATTGTCACCAACTGCGTATAGACCGTCCATGAACCTCCCAACCATAAACTACACTATTCATCACTCTCAACAGTGAGTCACCCCCGAACTGGGACTGAACCAGGGAAAAGGGTTCCTATCTAGGCTAAGGCTCATGGACAATAGGAAAGACTCTGTCTCAGGTGCTCACTCAACTAACAGCCTATAGCCTCTCATTCCCCACATGCCTGTCCCACCCAAGGAAGTGTGCCCCTTCTCTACTCAATAGTCCCTCGGCTTCCCCACTTCCCTTCTGGGGCTTCAGCAATAGGCCAGACCGGAAGTCTCAGAGCATTGTAGTTGCAGTCTAGCACCTTCAGGAATCAATCCCCAACAATTCTCTCGCTAAGAGAATTGCTCACGGGCCTGACAACTCACTTCTTCAATCCCGCTCCAAGCTAACTAGGTACACCAACCAAAAGGGCTATGGAAACAGGCTCCAGAATGGTGAAATGGTTGTCTCAAGGATAACAAAATGCATGAGTGAAATGGTAATGGAATCATTGACTGGATAACTGAGTGTGGAGGAGAATCACTATGAAGTCTTCGTGGAAGTCCTTCTATGATTAATGGTCGTTGGGATGTTGGTAAGGTATCCGTGAGAAGTCTCCAAATGAGCTAATTTCCCCCACGATATGAATGCATGTCCCCAACTTGACACTTGTCATATCGGAAGTTACTTTGGTCCACTTGTCCCCAACTTTAGAACTTAGGATAAAATAATTATCCATACTTTATGTTTTAGCAAATATTAATATAATATTCCCTTGACTTTTGGCCCTCCCTTTCCCTAACTGGTGAATTTTAGTCCCCCACTGTTTTTATCATGGTCAGTCTAAGTGCAACGATGTATTTTATATTAATCATGAGTCATGTACAAAGTAGGTGCATTGGACTTTGACATCTAGGTGTTCCAGCCTAATACCAAAACATAAGTATCCCAGCTTATAATAACCATCTCACCAGCCTATAACACATATCATATACACGAGGCTCGTTGTCCTCCATACTACGCACACCTTAGTTACTTCGCGCGGTATCCTGGAATGTGCATATTAGATCATTTTACTGCACAGTTCATGCGCGCACTATGCCACATGACATGCATTACCAAATGAGGTTGAAACAACTCACTAGCTTAATTACATTCATATTATATTTACAATTGGAGGGATATTACAATCCCCTCCCTTTATTTATGCATTGTCCTCAGTGCATCATACGCCCATATATAATAGAATTTTCAAAAATCTTCAAAAAGATGTGGGTATTCTGCCCGCATTGCATATTCATGCTCCCAAGTAGCATCCTCAGGACCGTACCAGGTCCATTGAACCTTTACAATCCCTATGGCTCGGTTCTGGAGCTGCTTGACTTCCCTGTCCAAAATGCACACCGGATGCACTTGAAAAATGCCTTCTTGCTCCACCTGAATCACATTCCAATCAATAACATGATTAGCATCATGTATATATTTCCTTAGCAATGATACATGGAAGACATTATGAACAGACATAGATGTATGCAATGCAATCATATAATCAACTGGACCAATCCTCTCTAGGATTTCAAAAGGCCCACAAAATCTAGCTGCCAACTTGGCTCAGCTTCCCAACTTCATGGAACTCCTATTAGCTTTCACTTTCAGGAAAACATGATCACCCACTTTGAATTCTCTGTGGTTTTTGTTCTTATCGGCATAACTTTTCTGTCTGTCTTGGGCATCTTTTAAATTCTGCTTAATTTTTGTCATCTAGTCCTCCATATCCCTGAGCAACTCTAGCCCAACTACTGTCCTATAAATTGGATTATCCCAACTCACTGGAGTATTTCACTTTCTACTGTAAATTGCTTCAAATGGGTTCATCTTCAATGATTCCTGATACCCATTGTTGTACGCAAATTCTACCAAGTGTAGGTAGTCTTCCCATTTCGATGGTTTGTCCATCACGTACATTCTCATTGTATCTTCTATCACCTTGTTCACCCTTTTTGTCTTTCCATCAGACTCAATATGATAAGATGTACTAAAGTTCAGATTCATTCTGAATCCTTTGAACAACCCTTTCCAGAAATTCAAGGTGAATTTCAGGTCTCTGTCAGATACAATTGTTTTAGAAATCTCGTGCAATCGTGCCACTTCCTTCATGAAAATATCAGCAACCTTTGTTTCCTTTTGCATGGTTTTCAGTGGAATAAAATGGACATCTTTCATGAGCTTGTCCACCACCACCATGATCGAATCATGCAACTTTCCTGTTCTAGGCAATCCCATAATAAAATCCATTGTCACCATTTCCCACTTCCACTCAGTAATGGTTAAAGGTTGCAACAACCCTGCTGGGTGCCTATTCTTAGCTTTCACTTTTTGGCATTCCATACATCTAGCGATGTACTCAGTGATCTCTTTCTTCATACCTGACCAAATGTAATGTCTCTTGATCGCTGCCACGGTTTTCTGATATCCATGGTGTCCTGCATAAGGAACATTATACATTTCATGCAGAATCATACGTTTCAAGTCTTGGACATTTGGAACAAAAAACTTGTTCTGGCACAACAATATTCCATCTATTCCCAACTTATAATTATCCACCTTGTGAAGAATCTTACCCTGTTGTAGCATTGCTACCAATTCTTTGTATTGCAGATCGACATTTGCAGCCTCCAGAATTTTTCTTTTAATATCAGTTTGGTACATTCTAATGGTTGTAGCATGTAACTCATGCACCTTCCTGCTGAGTGCATCAACCACTTTATTCTCTTTCACCTTGGTATGCTTTATATCAAAGTCATATTCGCTTAGGAATTCTAACCATCTGCTTTGTCTAGCATTTAGATTTGGCTGATCAAATAAATATTTCATACCATTGTGTTATGTTCTTAGCTCAAACCTCTTTCCCATGAGGTAGTGTCTCCATTTAATCAAGGCATGCACTATAGTTGCTAACTCCAAATTGTGAGTGGCATATTTTCTTTCATGATCCTTCAACTTCCTTGATTCATAACATATGACAAACCCATTTTGACTGAGGACTCGACCAAGTTCATCATTAAATGCATCAATGCATACGATGAAGTCTTCTTTTGGTTCTGCGATCCTCAATATTGGAGCACTTGTCAATAATTGTTTCAAGTGTTGGAAAATTTTCTCACAATCCAGTGTCCACTGAAACTTCACTCCCTTTCTTTGCAAAGAAGTGATTGGATGTGCAATCTTTGAGAATCCTTCAATAAATCTTCTGTAGTAACCTGCAAGACCCATGAATGATCTCACCTCTGCCACATTCTTTGTTGATGACCATTCTCTAATGGCCTCTATCTTCTCAGGATCCACTGCTATCCCATCCTTTGAAATGATATGCCCCAAATAATGAATTTGTTTCTGATAAAATGAGCACTTGTTCAATTTGGCATATAACTGGCGCTCCCTTAATACTTGTAACACCATCCTCAAATGATGTTCATGCTCTTCCTCTGACTTGAAATATATAAGAATTTCATCCAAAAATACAATGACAAACTTGTCCAAATACTCTCGAAAAACACCATTCATTAAGCACACGAAAACAGTTGGTGCATTTGACAACCCAAATGGTACCACTATGAACTCATAATGACCATACCTTTTCCTGAAGGAGGTATTGCTAATATCTTCTTATTTAATTCTTACCTGATGGTATCCTGATCTGAGATCTATCTTTGAAAATATCTTTGCATCCTTCAATTGATCAAAGAGGTCATCAATCCTTGGTAGAGGATACTTGTTCTTAACAATCACCTTATTCAACTGTTTGAAGTCAATGCACAACCTTAGTGTTCCATATTTATTTCTCAAAAACAAGACTGGGGCACCCCAAGGTGACACTCTTGGGCGTATATACCCCTTCTTCAGAAGTTCTTCAAGCTGCATTTGCAACTCCTTCAATTCTGGTGTACTCATTCTCTAAGGAGACTTTGATACTGGAACTGCTCCAGGCATCAAATTTATAGATAAATCAATGTCTCTCCTTGGGGGTAGTCTAGGTACCTCCTTGAACACATCTTCAAAATCTTCCAAGACTACATAATCCTCCAAATTTGGCACCTTATCTCTAGGTGTCTCTGCCAAATGAGTTGCAATTATTTGACATCCTTTTCTATAACACTTCTTCAACTGCAATGCTGAAATTTCTCTAATGGTTACTGCCCTGGGGATTCCCTGTACCTTCCTTGGTTTCCCTTCCTCATCTAGGAAAGTAAATGATTTGTTGTGACAATCTAAGAGAGTGTGATGTTGATCCAACCAATCCATCCCAATTAGACAGTCATAAGAACCTAAAGGAAAGATGTTTAAATCTTCTTTGGTGTTCAGTCCATTCATTTCTATGAGGAATGACTTAACCATATCATTAACCTTTCTTCTGGCTCTTTTAGCTAGTTGTACCAACCAGGATTTCCCATGCTTGCTTCTTGGAAATTGCAAACTTTCCACTATCTTAGGGTCTATATAACTATGACTAGCTTCTGAATCAATTAAAATAGCAAGGGTTTGGTTGTTGATCATACCTTCCACTTCAATCATGTGGGACTGATACTATGTTTTCTTGTTGTCTAGGGTTGCATAAATCCTTGGCACATATCTTCTCATGTCCTCTATTGTTTCAGCTCGCTGTACATTGTGAACAGCCCTACCTTTTTCACCTTTTTGAGGAAAATCTCCAAACCTATGGTCCCCTTTACAACCCAAACATTTCATAGGTGGTTGTCTTGGCCCTTGAATCCCTATGTCATTCACTTTGGGTTCTTTATGCGTTTGTTGTCCTTGTGGATTATTTCTGAAGAATGGTGGCTTAGCTCCCTTCTTCCTTTGATCCACCTTGAGTTTATTATTGTCTTCCCAAGCCCTTTGGAAAGTTGGCCTTACTTTATGCTGATCATATAGGCGTTTAGCTCACCTTATGGTCTTTTCTAATGTCTTGGGATCATCATATTGTATTTTGTCACTAATGAACGATGGTAATCCACTTAAATACCTTTGAATTTTGACTGTCTCATCCTTAATGAAAGAGACATATTTCAGCAGTTCCAGAAACCTTCTCCCATATTCATCTATGGTCGTACTACCAAGATTAAGTTCAAAGAACTCTTTCATTTTCTTGTCACGGTATCTCTAGTCAAGTACTTCTTCTCAAAATACTTCTTGAATTCCCTCCAAGTAAAAATTTTCTCTACAATGTGTTTTACCTGCACAAGTTGATCCCACCACTTGGAGGCCTTTTCTTTGAGTTGATAGATAGTGATTCTACCTTCTGCATGAGAAGAATAATTATGCAATTGAAAATACTTCCCCATGCCTAGCAACCATGTTTCTGCATCTTCATCCTTCTTGTGCTCACCATCAAATGTAAAAGGTTTGATTTTGTTCATTTCTCCTCGTAGCTCATCCACACCAGATCTCTTATACCTTCTGACAGAGGATATACTTGAGTTGTCGCCTGCTCTCTTATGGGATTTCCTTTGGGAATGATGGTGATGTCTACTAGAACTTTTTACTTTTTTTTCTCCTCTGAAGGTTTGTGACTCCCAGATTCACATGAGCCACTCTCCTTAACCAATTTATTTTCTATTCTGTTCAAACCCTCCAATAGCTTCATGTTGAAGTCATCCTACTTCTCTTTGGCTTTCATAAGATTTTCATTCTCAGCTTTATGGATTTGGACATCCTTCTACAAATTCTTAATGGTCTCAGCCATATTCATATCTTCATTCCTTTCTTCTCCATGTTCATTGGAGTTCGTTCCTTCCATGCCTAAATGGACATCCACCCCTCTGCTCTCCTCTTTCTGACTGTAATTCCCCTGTGCCTCTTCCATTCCTATGGACTCTGCACTGGTCTAACCTGATCGAGTTGTTGTGAATTATGAAAAACGTGTAGCCATTGAAACTAATCAGGCTAACAATTCAACAATTCATGAGAATGTGCATCATTTCGATTCAACATACACATCAGCATTATCACTCCCGGTTTCCTGGTGTTATCACCATGACAATTCTAGATAAGACCCAAGTCTTGAAAACACAGACGCACAGTACCTTTCGAGATACACTAGTGCAAGAAGGTGGTTCGTTGAAACCACTTTCGCCAAGACGCGGTATCATGTGTCTCAACATGTCAAATCCACTTCTCGTGGAGTGGACGATGGCTTAGTCAGATCACCCTGCTTCACTCGTTTGGTACTTCATAGCCATGTGATGTCAACCGAATTCCGCCATGTAATGAACTCAAAAGCTAATCATTCAAAATGGATTGGCCAAGCATGGAAACCCAACGCTCTTGTACATAATTCATCTACACTTCATAAATGGAATTCTATAATTACCACTCCCCAAGTATGAAGATATCTATGTATCCATAACTGAGGTAATCTCCAACTTCTAAACTTTCTTCTCTCTGTAAAAACACCTTTCGGTATCCACAACCTGAGATACATGAACAAGGCTAAATCGAGTGAGACTGGTTATTCGAGCAACATGCTAAACTTTCCTACGAATAAGGAGGAAAGGGTCCTTGTGCACATTCTAGAAACTAAGTTTCATACAGAGCTGGCTACATACTCACGGTTGGAAGTCAAGTTGAATCCCATTATAAAATATTTAGTCATCAACAGGCCAGCCGCTAAGAAGAAAAGAAGTAAGTGGCATAAGAAGGAGGAATATACGGTTGAAGTGACCGAAAGTGTTGGAGAGAATCAATCGGTCTGGTTAGATTCTTCCTTAAAGGTGGAGATCGCTAAGTTGAAGTAAGTCTTCAACTAATATAAGCATGTCTCGGCGAATTTTGAACAGCCGGTAGCGGAGGTAAAGAGTACCAGAGATGATAGGTTTGTTCTTCAAATGACCCTTTTTACAATAGGCTAACTGTTGTCATCACCCTTTTGTAATTTTGTGATTAATACGACTATATAAATACAGAAACGGATTTTAGACTGTTTTATTACAATTTCTATCTAGTGATGTTACGAATCTTGATTTCTTTTATAATAATTTTTTCTTGTAATCTTATATTTTTATTTTCATCTATCTAAATCGGAGGAAATTAAAAGGAATTATTTTTAATTAATGCTTCGATGTGATTATGTATTTATTTTTCTTTTATTATTATGAAATTTAAACTCAGACTCATCGCCTTCCAAGCGACTTTGGGCACATTAAACTTGACCTGTTCATTTATATTTATCGTGCATAGCAATATTACAAGGTAAAATGCTTTTCCACGCACCTAAATATACTATGCATTTCTTCTTCGTCGCACCAACGACTCATGCGCACTACTCTTGCATTGTGTGACAATATCCATTCCGCACAGTTTTTGTACCGCACACCAATATTCCACATGCATTTTGTGCTATGCATGCACCATGTCAAGTTTAACATATTCCATAGCACCCAAATATCTGCGCACACTACTGAATACACCATCGCGAAACAACTTATACTCATACTTATGCTCATACCAACCAAACTCCTCTGCATTACGAAATACTTGTGCACCCCATGTGCACATTACTATGTGTGTGCTCACCATGCCAAGCTAAATTCAGTGTGTGCTCACCGCGCCAGGCATGCCAACGTTTTCCATGGACACTTCGTGACTCCAATTCTGGTCACTTCGAAGTTACTCTTCTGTGAATATTCTCTTCAATTGAACCCCTTTGGCCCATCCAAGCTCAATTTTGAAATAAATCTCTAATACCATTATGTAATGTTCCCCCAGCTAACCACAGGTTGAAGTGCACTACTCCAGAGCAACCACTCGTGCTCTGATACCATTCTGTAATGTTCCCCTAGCCAACCTCAGGTTGGGGTGCGCCACTCTAGAGAAACCACTCATTCTCTGACACCAGCCGGTAACATTTCCAGACTTCAGGCCAAGACATGCTACTCTAGGGAACGCTTTTGGTCCCATATTGTGGAACATACAGTAGCATACCCAGTAGTCAACTGAGAAATACCACATAAATTTAATCTTAAATTGTATGAAACTAAGACATATACATACAACACACTCGTGGAAGCTTTAAATATAAACATAAACAAACAATTACTTTCTATAACATATGAATTTTATACTGAAATAACAGTAACTATAGATATCCATCATTTACAGAGAATTACCCATAAACATACAGGTAATTATAATCACATATATTATAAGTCATAACATAGGCATGTAAATAACAAGCAGCATATCATTTTTATCATACAACTGGTACTTATCTTGGAAAGATTGTCACCAACTATGTACAGACCGTCCATGAACCTCCCAGCCATAGACTAGACTGTTCATCACTCTCAATAGTGAGTCACCCCCAAGCTGGGATTGAAATCCACCCAGGGTAAAGGGTTCCTATCCAGGCTAAGGCTCATGGACAATAGGAAAGACTCTGTCTCAGGTGCTCACTCAACTAACAACCTACAACCTCTCATTCCCCACATGCCTGTCCCTCCCAAGGAAGTGTGCCCCTTCTCTACTCAACAGTTCCTCGGCTTCCCCACTTCCCTTCTAGGGCTTCAGCAACAAGTCGGACCGGAAGTCTCAGAGCATTGTAGCTGCAGTCTAGCACCTTCAGGAATCAATCCCCAGCAATTCTCTCGCTCATAGAATTGCTCATGGGCTTGACAACCTGCTTCTTCAATCCTTCTCCAAGCTAACCAGGTACACCAACCAAAAGGGATATGGAAACAGGCTATGGAATGGTGAAATGGTTGTCTCAAGGATAACGGAATGCATGAGTGAAATGGTCATGGAATCATTGACTGGATAACTAAGTGTGGAGGAGAATCATTGTGAAATCTTCGTGGAATTCCTTCTGCGAATAATGGTCATCAGGTTGTTGGTAAGGTATATGTGAGAAGTCTCCAAATGAGCTAAGTTCCCCCATGATATGAATGCATCTCCCCAACTTGACACTTGTCATATCAGAAGTTACTTTGGTCCACTTGTCCCCAAATTTAGAACTTAGGATAAAATAATTATCCATACTTTATGTTTTAGGAAATATTAATATAATATTCCCTTGACTTTTGGCCCTCCCTTTCCCTAACTGGTGAAGTTCAGTCCCCCATCTCTTTTATCGTGGTCATTCTACGCGCAGAAATGTATTTTATATTAATCATGAGTCATATACAAAGTAGGCTCATTGGCCTTTGACATCTAGGCGTTCCGACCTAATACCAAAACATAAGCATCCCAGCTTATAATAACCGACTCACCAACCTATAACACATATCATATACAAGATGCTCGTTGTTCTCCATACTGCGCACACCTTAGTTACTGCACGCGGTATCCTGGAATGTGCATATTACATCATTTTATTGCGCAGTTCATGCGCGCACTATGCCACATGACGTGCATTACCAAATGAGGTTGAAACAACTCACCAAGTTAAGTACATTCATATTATATTTACAATTGGGTTTGGATGAGAGATATTACACATCTTTTGAGAGTTGTTGCAAGAATAGGGGCCAAAGAAAAAATGGACATCTCGATGTATGAAGGCAACTTAGACGTTGAGGAGCTACTAGATTGGTTTAGAGATCTGGATAAATACTTCGACTATGAGGATATCAAATAAGATAAGAAAGTTAAACATGTTGTCACTAGAATGAAAGGGCATGTAGCACTGTGGTGGGATGAATGGTAGGCTGACAGGCATTACAAAGGAAAACAAAGAATCAAAAGTTGGGATAGGATGGTCGCAAATATGAAATCCAAGTTTATACCTAGAGATTATGAAATTAATCGGTTTCGAAGAATGCAGAAGTTGAGACAGAAGGGGATGACAGTGAAAGAATACAATGAAGAGTTTTACAAAATCAAAATTAGAGCAGGTGATCGTGAGAGTGATGATGAAAAATTCGCCAGATACATGAATGGCTTGAGATATGAAATTCAAGATGCGATGAGGATGGTGATGATTAGAAATGTGGAAGATGCTTATCAAATTGCTCTGAAGGAAAAAGAGAAATTGGCTCGAAAGCAAGGTCAAAGGGGCAGAGATAGGAGTCAGAGCAGAGGCAAAGCAGTTTCCCAAGACAGAGTGCATAAGCCCAAGGATGAATAAAAGAAACCTCATAATCACCCAGAAAGAGGAGGAAGTTCATAAGGAAGACTGTATGCCTATAAGAACACTTTTCTGTGAGTAAGAGGAAGAGGTAGAGATAGAGGAGGCGAAATAAAGTGTTTTTTTTGTGGAAAGATCAGACATAAATCTTTTGAATGTCCCGACAGAAAAAGAGATGGAGGAGGTGAAGCTAACATTTCAGAAGTGCAAAGGCAAAATGTTGAGGTAGAAGATGCAGAAGGCTGAAGATCTTTAATGATGAGGAAAATTCTCTTGAAACCAGAGGAGGCGGAGAATCCAATCCAAAGAAACAATTTGTTTAGAACTGCTTGCAAGACCAAGGATAGGGTATGTAAGGTAATAGTGGATAGTGGAAGAATAGATAATCTAGTATCCACATAAATGGTGGAGAATATTTGAATTGGATACAGTCGCACATCCAAGCCCATACAAAGTCTCATGGTTGAAAAAGGGACACCAGGTAACAGTCACTAAACAATGTTTAGTTAAATTTAAGATAGGGGTTACAGGGATGAGATCTTATGTGATGTTATTCCCACGGATGTTGGTCATATTTTGTTGGGGAGACCATGGAAATATGACAGGAATGTTGTTCATGATGGAAAAAAGAACACATATACCTTGGAGAAGAATGGTAGGACACATATGTTGTTTCTGATTGAAGACAAAAAGGCGAAAGAAGAAACAAGAAACACTATACTTCTCATGAGTGGGAAGGAACTTATGGATGAATTCAAGAAAGAAGAAGACATGCAGTTTGTTGTGGTGAGGAAACCTTGAGTCATTTTGACCAGTACGTCGATGGATGATCTACCTGAGGAAATTTGGGAAATGTTGGAGGAATTTGTTGATATAGTGGTTGACAAATTACCTTGCTCATTGTCGCCCATCAGAAGTATAAGCCATCACATTGACCTTATACCAAGAGCAAGTTTACCAAACAAAGCAGCGTACAAATTGACACCGTAGGAGAATGAAGAGGTCAAGAAGCAAGTCCAGGATTTTATGGACAAAGGGTTGATAAGAGAAACCTTGAGTCCATGCATTGTGCCAATAGTTTTAAGTCCAAAGAAGGATGGTGGATGGAGAATGTGTATTG
>SNQJ01S0023804.1:63163-95920 GCA_010110895.2 Picea sitchensis | reverse complement strand
CTGTTGTAGCATTGCTACCAATTCTTTGTATTTCATATCTGCATTTGCAGCCTCCATAATTTTTCTTTTAACATCAATTTGTACATGCTAATGGATGTAGCATGTAAATCATGTACCTTCTTGCTGAGTGCATCAACCACTTTATTCTTTTTCCCCTTGATATGCTTTATACCAAAGTCATATTCACTTAGAAATTCTAACCATCTTCTTTGTCTATCATTTAGATTTGGCTGATCAAATAAATATTTCAGACCATTGTTCTTTGTTCTTAGCTCAAACCTCTTTCCCATGAGATAGTGTCTCCATTTCCTCAAGGCATGCACTATGGCTGCCAACTCCAAATCGTGAGTGGCATAGTTTCTTTCATGATCCTTCAACTTGATTCATAACATATGACAAACCCATTTTGACTGAGGAATCCACCAAGTCCTTCATTACATGCATCGATGCATACGATGAAGTATTCTTTTGGGTCTGCGATCCTCAATATTGGAGCACTTGTCAATGATTGTTTCAAGTGTTGGAAACTTTTCTCACAATCCAGTGTCCATTGAAACTTCACTCCCTTTCTTTGCAAAGATGTGATTGGATGTGCAATCTTTGAGAATCCTTCAATAAATCTTCTGTAGTAACCTGCAATACCCATGAATGATCTCATCTCTATCACATTCTTTGGTGATGACCATTCTCTAATGGCCTCTATCTTCTAAGGATCCACTGCTATCTCATCCTTTGAAATGATATACCCCAAATAATGAATTTGTTTCTGATAAAATGAGCACTTGCTCAATTTGGCATATAACTGACTTTACCTTAATACTTGCAACACCATCCTCAAATGATGTTCATGCTCTTCTTCTGACTTGGGATATATAAGAATGTCATCCAAAAAGACAATGAAAAACATGTCCAAATACTCTCAGAAAATACCATTCATTAAGAACATGAAAATAGTTGGTGCATTTGACAACCCAAATGGTACCACAGTGAACTCATAATGACCATACCTTGTCCTAAAGGTGATCTTGCTAATATCTTCTTCTTTAATTCTTACCTGATGGTATCCTGATCTGAGATCTATCTTTGAAAATATATTTGCATCCTTTAATTGATCAAAGAGGTCATCAATCCTTGGGAGAGGATACTTGTTCTTAACAGACACTTTATTCAACTATCTGAAGTCAATGCACAACCTTAGTGTTCCATCTTTCTTTCTCACAAACAGGACTAGGGCACCCCAAGGTGACACACTTGGGTGTATATACCCCTTCTTTAGAAGTTCTTCAAGCTGCATTTGTAACTCCTTTAATTATGGTGTACTCATTTTGTAAGGTGTCTTTGATATTGGTGCTACTCCAGGCATCAAATTTATAAAGAAATCAATGTCTCTCCTTGGGGGTAGTCCGGGTACCTCCTTGAAAACATCCTCAAAATCTTCCAAGACTGCATAATCTTCCAAATTTGGCACCTTATCTTTAGGTGTCTCTGCCAAATGAGCCACAAATATTTGACATCCTTTTCTGTAACATTTCTTCAGCTGCAATGCTGAAATTTATCTAATGGTTACTTCCCTGGGGATTCCCTGTACCTTCCTTGGTTTCCCTTCCTCATCCAAGAAATTAAATGCTTTGTTTTGAAAGTCTAACATAGTGTGATGTTGGTCCAACCAATCCATCCCAATTAGACAGTCATAAGAACCAAAGGGAAAGATGTTTAAATATGCTTTGGTGTTCAGTCCATTCATGTCTATGAGGCAAGACTTAACCATCTCATTAACTTTTCTTCTGGCTCCTATAGCCAGTTGCACCAACCAGGATTTCCCATTCCTGCTTCTTGGCAATTGCAAACTTTCCACCATCTTAGGGTCTATATAACTATGACTAGCTCCTAAATCAATTAAAATAGCAAGGGTTTGGTTGTTGATCATACCTTCCACTTCAATCATGTGGGACTGATACTCTGCTTCGTTATTGTCCAGGGCTGCATAAATCCTTGGTACATATCTGCCCATTTCCTCCACTGTTTCAGCTCACTGTACATTGTGAACAACCCTACCTTTTTCACCCCTGTGAGGACAATCTCTGAACCTATAGTCCCCTTTACAACCCCAAAATTGCATAGGTGACTGTCTTGGACCTTGACTCCCTATGTCAATCGTTCTGGGTTCTTTAGGCATTTGTTGTCCTTGTGGATTATTTCTGAAGAATGGTGGCTTAGCTCCCTTCTTCCTTTGATCCACCTTGAATTTCTTATTGTCTTCCCAAGCCCTTTGGAATGTTGGCCTTACTTTCTACTGATCATATAGGCATATATCTATCTTTATGGTCTCTTCTAATGTCTTGGGATCATCATATTGTATTTTGTCACTGATGAATGATGGGAATCCACTTCAATACTTTTTAATATTGACTATCTCATCCTTGATTAAAGAGACATGCTTCAACAGTTCCATAAATCTTCTCTCATATTCATCTATGGTCATACTTCCAAGCTTGACTTCAAAGAACTCTTTCATTTTCTTGTCATAGTATCTCTTAGTCAAGTACTTCTTCTCAAAATAATTCTTGAATTCCCTCAAAGTAACACTTTTCTATACAATGTGTTGTACCTGCACAAGTTTATCTCACCACATGGAAGCCTTTCCATTGAGTTGATAGATAGTGATTCTACCTTCTGCATGAGAAGAATAATTATGCAATTGAAAATACTTCCTCATGCCTAGAAACCATGTTTTTGCATCTTCATCCTTCTTGTGCTCACCATCAAATGTAGGAGGTTTGATTTTGTTCATTTCTCCTCACAGCTCATCCACCCCAGATCTCTTATACCTTATGACAGGGGATAGAATTGAGTTGTTTCCTACTCTCTTATGGGTTTGGGAATGATGGTGATGTCTACTAGCACTTTTTACTTTTCTTTTCTCCTCTGAAGGTTTGTGACTCCCAGATTCACTTGAGCCACTCTCCTTAATCAATTTATTTTCTATTCTGTTCAAACTCTCCAATAGCTTCATGTTGAAGTCATCCTGTTTCTCTTTGGATTTTATAAGCCTTTCATTATCAACTTTATGGATTTGGACATCCTTCTTCAAATTCTTAATGGTCTCAACCATATTCATCTATTCATTCCTTTCTTCTCCATGTCCATTGGAGTTCGTTCCTTCCATGCCCAAATGGACATCCATCACTCTACTCTCCTCTTGCTGACTATAATTCCCCTGTGCCTCTTCCATTCCTATGGACTCTGAACTGGTCTTACCTAATCGAGTTGTTGTTAATTCTGCAAAACGTGTAGCCATCAAAACTAATCAGGGTAACAATTCAACAATTCATGAGAATATGCACCATTTCGATTCAAAATACACATCAGCATTATCACTCCCAGTTTCCTGGTGTTATCACCACGATAATTCTATATAAGACCCAAGTCTCGAAAACACAGATGCGCAGTTCCTTCTGAGATACACTTGTGCAAGAAGGTGGTTTGCCGAAACCACTTTCACCAAGATGCGGTATCACATGTCTCAACATGTCAAATCCACCACTCATGGAGTGGGTGATGGCTTAGTCAAATCACCCTACTTCACTCGTTTGATACTTCGCAGCCATTTGACGTCAACCGAACACTGCAATGTAACAAACTCAAAAGATAATCATTCGAAATGGATTAGCTGAGCAGGGCGACCCAACACTCTTGTACGTAATCCACCTATGCTTCATAAATGGAATTATATAATTACCACTTCCCCAAGTATAAATATATCTGCATATCCATAACCGAGGTAATCCCCAAGTGGTCGACTTTCTTCTCTGCAACATATCCTTTTTATCATACAACTGGTACTTATCTTGGAATGATTGTCACCAATTGCATACAGACCATCCATGAAACTCCCAACCATAGACTACACTGTTCATCACTCTCAACAGTGAGTCACCCCTAAGCTAGGACTGAATTCCACCCAGGGTAAAGGGTTCATACCCAGGTTAAGGCTCATGGACAACAGGAAAGACTCTGTCTCAGGTGCTCACTCAACTAACAGCCTACAACCTCTCATTCCTCACATGCCTGTCCCGCCCAAGGAAGTGTGCCCCTTCTCTTCTCAACAGTCCCTCAGCTGCCCCACTTCCCTTCCAGGGCTTCAACAACAGGCCAAACCGGAAGTCTCAGAGTGTTGTAGCTACAGTCTAGCACCTTCAGGAATTAATCCTCAACAATTCTCTCACTCATAGAATTTATCACGGGCCTGGGAATCCACTTCTTCAATGCCTCTCCAAGCTAACCAAGTACACCAACCAAAAGGGCTATGGAAATAGACTCCGGAATGGTGAAATGGTTGTATAAAGGATAACGGAGTGTATGAGTGAAATGGTAATGGAATCATTGACTAGATAACTGAGTGTGGAGGAGAATCACTGTGAACTCTTCGTGGAAGTCCTTATGCTAAGAATGGTCGGTGGGATTCCCCGTAAGGTATCTGTGAGAAGTCTCCTAATGAGCTAATTTTCCCCATGATATGAATGCATGTCCCCAACTTGACACTTGTCATATCGTAAGTTACTTTGGTCCACTTGTCCCCAACTTTAGAACTTAGGATAAAATAATTATCCATACTTTATGTTTTAGGAAATATTAATATAATAACCCCTTGAATTTTGGCCATCCCTTTCCCTAACTGGTGAAGTTCAGTCCCCCATCTCTTTTATCATGGTCGTTCTGCACACAACAATGTATTTTATATTAATCATGAGTCATGTACAAAGTAGGCGCATTGGCCTTTGACATATAGGTGTTCCGACCTAATACCAAAACATAATCATCCCAACTTATAATAACCATCTCACCATCCTATAACACATATCATATACACGAGGCTCATTGTCCTCTATACTGCACACACCTTATTTATTGCGGGCGGTATCCTGGAATGTACATATTACGTCATTTTACTACACAGTTCATGCACACACTATGCCACATGAAGTGCATTACCAAATGAGGTTGAAATAGCTCACTAGCTTAAGTACATTCATATTATATTTACAATTGGGTTCGTTGAGGGATATTACAATCCCTTCCCCTTATTTGTGCATTGTCCTCAATGCATCATATGCTCGTATATAACAAATTTTTCAAAAGTCTTAAAAAAGATGTGGGTATTCTACCCGCATTGCATCTTCATGTTCCCAAGTAGCATCCTTAGAACCATACTAGGTCCATTGAACCTTTACAAGCCCTATGGCTCGGTTCCGAAGCTGTTTGACTTTCCGGTCTAGAATGCAGATCAGATACACTTGAAAAGTGCCTTCTTGTTCCACCTGAATCACATTCCAATCAATAACATGATTAGCATCAGGTATATATTTCTTTAGCAATGATACATGGAAGACATTATGAACAGACATAGATGCAGGCAATGCAATCATATAATCAACTAGACCAATCCTCTCAAGGATTTCAAAAGGCCCACAAAATCTAACTTCCAAATTGGTGCAACTTTCCAACTTCAGGGAACTCCTATTAGCTTTCACTTTCAATAAAACATGATCACCCACTTTGAATTCTCTGTGGTTTCTGTTCTTATCGGCATAACTTTTCTATATGTCTTAGGCAGCTTTTAAATTCTGATTAATTTTTGTCATCTGGTCCTCCATATCCCTGAGAAACTCTGGCCCAACTACTGTCCTATCCACTGGATTATCCCAACTTACTGGAGTATTGCACTTTTTGTCGTAAAGTGATTCAAATGGGCTCATCTTCAATGATGCCTGATACCCATTGTTATACGTGAATTCTACCAAGTGTAGGTAGTCTTCCCATTTCAATGGTTTTTCCATCACGCACATTCTCAGTATATCTTCTATCACCCTATTCACCCTTTCTGTTTGTCCATCAAACTCAGGATGATAAGTTGTACTAAAGTTTAGATTCGTTCTGAATCCTTTGAACAACCCTTTCTAGAAATTTGAGGTGAATTTTGGGTCTCCATCGGATACAATTGTTTTATGAATCTCCTGCAATCGTGCCACTTCCTTCATGAAAATAGCAACAACCTCTACTACCTTGTGCATGGTTTTCAGTGGAATAAAATGGGCATCTTTCGTGAGCTTGTCCACCACCACCATGATCGAATCATGCAACTTGTTGTTCTAGGAAATCCTGTAATAAAATCCATTGTCACCATTTCCTACTTCCCACTTCCACTCAAAAATGGTCAAAGGTTGCAGCAACCCCACTGGGTGCCTATTCTCAACTTTCACTTTCTAGCATTCCATACATATAGTGATGTACTCGACGATCTCTTTCTTCATACCTGGCCAAAAGTAATGTCTCTTGATCGCTGCCACGATTTTATGATATCCAGGGTGCCCTGCATAAGGCACATTATGCATTTCATGCAAAATCATACGTTTCAAGTCCTAGAAATTTGGAACAAAATTCATGTCCTTGCGCAACAATATTCCATCTAAACACAACTTATAATCATCCACCTTCCAAAGCATCTTACCCTGCTATAACATTGCTACCAATTCTTTGTATTGCAGATCTGCATTTGCAGCCTCCAAAATTTTTCTTTTAACATCAGTTTGGTACTTGCTAATGGATGTAGCATGTAACTCACGTACCTTCCTGTTGAGTGCATCATCCACTTTATTCTCTTTCCCCTTGATATGCTTTATATCAAAGTCATATTCACTTAGAAATTCTAACCATCTGATTTGTCTAGAATTTAGATTTGGTTGATCAAATAAATATTTCAAATTATTGTGGTCTGTTCTTAGCTCAAACCTCTTTCCCATGAGCTAGTGTCTCCATTTCCTCAAGGCATGCACTATGGCTGAAAACTCCAAATCATGAGTGGCATAGTTTATTTCATGATCCTTCAACTTCCTTGATTTGTAACATATGACAAACCCATTTTAACTTAAGACTCCACCAAGTCCTTCATTACATGCATCGGTGCATACGTTGAAGTCTTCTTCTGGGTTTGCAATCCTCAATATTGGAGCACTTGTCAATAATTGTTTCAAATGTTGGAAAATTTTCTCACAATCCAGTGTCCACTGAAACTTCACTCCCTTTCTTTGCAAAGAAGTGATTGGATTTTCAATCTTTGAGAATCCTTCAATAAATCTTCTATAGTAGCCTGCAAGACCCATGAATGATCTCACCTATGTCACATTCTTCAGTGATGACCATTCTCTAATGGCCTCTATCTTCTCATGATCCACTGCTATCCCATCCTTTGAAATGATATGCCCCAAATAATGAATATGTTTCTGATAAAATGAGCACTTGCTCAATTTGGCATATAACTGTCGTTCCCTTAATACATGCAACACCATCCTCAAATTATGTTCATGCTCTTCCTCTGACTTGGAATATATAAGAATGTCATCCAAAAAGACAATGAAAAACTTGTCCAAATACTCTCGGAAAACACCATTCATTAAGCACATGAAAATAGCTGGCACATTTGACAACCCAAATGGTACCACTGTGAACTCATAATGACCATACCTTGTCCTAAAGGTGGTCTTGCTAATATCTTCTTCTTTAATTCTTACCTGATAGTATCCTGATATGAGATCTATCTTTGAAAATATCTTTGCATCCTTCAATTGATCAAAGAGGTCATCAATCATTGCTAGAGGATACTTGTCCTTAACAGTCACTTTATTCAACTATTTGAAGTCAATGCACAACCTTATTTTTCCATCTTTCTTTCTCACAAATAGGATTGGGGCACCCCAAGGTGACATGCTTGGACGTATATAACCCTTCTTCAGAGGTTCTTCAAGCTGCATTTGTAACTCCTTTAATTATGGTGTACTCATTCTGTAAGGTGTCTTTGATACTGACACTGCTCCAGGCATCAAATTTATAGAGAAATCAATGTCTCTCCTTGGGGGTAGTCTGGGTACCTCCTTGAACACATCCTCAAAATATTCTAGGACTGCATAATCTTCCAAACTTGGCACCTTATCTTTAAGTGTCTCTACCAAATGAGCCGCAAATATTTGACATCCTTTTCTGTAACATTTCTTCAACTGCAATGATGGAATTTATCTAATGGTTACTGCCCTAGGGATTCCTTGTACCTTAATTGGTTTCCCTTCCTCATCTAGGCAAGTAAATTCTTTGTTGTGACAGTCTAAGAGAGTGTAATGTTGGTCCAACCAATCCATCCCAATTGGACATTCATA
Source organism: Picea sitchensis (assembly GCA_010110895.2). Classification (NCBI taxonomy): domain Eukaryota; kingdom Viridiplantae; phylum Streptophyta; class Pinopsida; order Pinales; family Pinaceae; genus Picea; species Picea sitchensis. The sequence goes on along the minus strand of SNQJ01S0023804.1, from coordinate 87,713 downwards.
AGAGCCTAAGGGCAAGATGTTTAAATATGCTTTGGTGTTCAGTCCATTCATGTCTATGAGGCAAGACTTAACCATCTCATTAACTTTTCTTCTGGCTCCTGTAGCCAGTTGCACCAACTAGGATTTCCCATGCTTTCTTCTTGGCAATTGCAAACTTTCCACCATATTAGGGTCTATATAACTATGACTAGCTCTTGAATCAATTAAAATAACAAGTGTTTGGTTGTTGATCATACCTTCCACTTCAATCATGTGGGACGGATACTCTGTTTTCTTATTGTCCAGGTTTGCATAAATCCTTGGCACATATATTCCCATGTCCTCCACTATTTCATCTCATTGTACATTGTGAACAACCCTACCTTTTTCACCCCGGTGAGGACAATCTCTGAACCTATGGTCCCCTTTACAACCCCAACATTACATAGGTGGTTGTCTTGGCCCTTGACTCCCTGTGTCAATCGTTCTGGGTTCTTTAGGCATTTTCTATCCTTGTGGATTATTTCTGAAGAATGGTGGCTTATCTCCCTTCTTCCTTTGATACATCTTGAATTTCTTATTGTTTTCCCAAGCCCTTTGGAAAGTTGGCCTTACTTTCTGTTGATCATATAGGCATTTATCTCTCCTTATGGTCTCTTCTAATGCCTTAGGATCATCATACTGTATTTTTTCACTGATGAACAATGGCAATACACTTAAATACCTTTGAATCTTGACTGTCTCATCCTTGATGAAAGAAACATACTTTAGCAGTTCCAGAAATCTTCTCTCTTATTTATCTATGGTCATACTTCCAAGCTTGAATTCAAAGAACTCTTTCATTTTATTGTCATAGTATCTCTTAGTCAAGTACTTCTTCTCAAAATACTTCTTGAATTAACTCCAAGTAACACTTTTCTCTACAATCTGTTGTACCTGCACAAGTTGATCCCACCACACGGAGGCCTTTCCTTTGAGTTGATAGATAGTGATTCTACCTTATGCATGAGAAGAATAATTATGCAATTGAAAATACTTCCTCATGCCTAGAAACCATGTTTTTCCATCTTCATCCTTCTTGTGCTCAGCATCAAATGTAGGAGATTTGATTTTGTTCATTTGTCCTCATAGCTCATCTGACCTAGATCTCTTATACCTTCTGACACAAGATAGACTTAAGTTGTTTCCTTATCTCTTATGGGAATGCCTTTGGGAATGATGGTGATGTCTACTAGCACGTTTTACTTTTCTTTTCTCCTCTGAAGGTTTGTGACTCCCAGATTCACATGAGCCACTCTCCTTAACCAATTTATTTTCTATTTTGTTCAAACCCTCCAATAACTTCATGTTGAAGTCATCCTGCTGCTCTTTGGCTTTCATAAGCCTTTCATTATCAGCTTTATGGCTTTGGACATCCTTCTGCAAATTCTTAATGGTCTCATCCATATTCATCTCTTCATTCCTTTCTTCTCCATGTCCGTTGGAGTTCGTTCCTTCCATGCCCAAATGGATATCCACCCCTCTGCTCTCCTCTTGCTGACTGTAATTTCCCTGTGCCTCTTCCATTCATATGGAATCTGCACTGGTCTGACCTGATCAAGTTGTTGTTAATTTTGTAAAATGTCCAGCCATCAAAACTAATCAAGCTAACAATTCAGTAATTCATGAGAATATGCACCCTTTCGATTCAACATACACATCAACATTATCACTCCCGGTTCCTTGGTATTATCACCATGACAATTCTAGATAAGACCCAAGTCTCGAAAACACAGACGCGTAGTGCCTTCACAGAGCCGACTACAAACTTGTGGTTGGAAGCTAGGTTGAATCCCACTATAAATTATTTAGTCATCAACATGCCAGCCGCTAAGAAGAAAATGAGTAAGTGGCATAAGAAGGAGGAATTTATGGCTGAAGTAGCTAGAAGTGTTGGAGAGAATCAATTTGTCTGGTTAGATTCTTCCTTAAAGGTGAAGATCGCTAAGCTGAAGTAAGTATTCAACTAAGATAAGCATGTCTCAACAAATTTTGAACAGCCGGTAGCAGAGGTAAAGAGTACCAGAGATGATAGTCATGTTCTTCAAACGACCCTTTTTACAACAAACTAACTGTTGTCATCACCCTTTTGTAATTTTGTGATTAATATGAATATATAAATACAGAAATGGATTTTAGACTGTTTTATTACAATTCCTATCTGGTGATGTTATGAATCTTGTTTTCTTTTATAATAAGTTTTTTTTTTTTGTAATATTATATTTTTATTTTCATCTGTTTAAATCGAAGGAAATTAAACTCAGAATTCTTTTTAATTAAGGCTTCGATGCAGTTATGTGTTTCTTTTTCTTTTATTATTATGCAATTTAAATTGAGAATCATCGCCCTCCAAGGGACATCATGCATATTAAACTTGACCTGTTCATTTATATTTATCAAGCATAGAAATATTACAAGGTAAAATGCTTCTCCGTGCACCTAAATCTTATGTGCATTTCTTCTTCGTCACACCGACAACTCACATGCACTACTCTTGTATCGTGCACCAATATCCACTGCACACAGTTTTTGTACTACACACTGATTTTCCACTTGCATTTCATCCTATGCATGCACCATGTCAAGTTTAACATATTCCATAGTGCCCAAATGTCTGCGCACACTACTGAATACACCATCGCGAAACAACTTATACTCATACTTATGTGCGTACTAACAAAACTCCTCTGCATTAAGCAATACTTGCGCACCCCATGTGCACATTACTATGTGTGTGTTCACTGCGCAAAGATAAATTCAACGTGTTCATCTACACATAATAATCTTCCTTGTGGCGCCACAATTTATCGTGCACACTAGCATGCCATCGTTTTCTTGCGTGGTGCCAAAATTTACCGCGCGCGCGCCAGCATGCCAACCTTTTTCCATCGACACTCTGTGACTCCAATTCTGGTCACTTCGAAGTTACTCTTCTATGAATATTCGCTTCAACTGAACCCCTCTGGCCCATCCAAGCTCAATGTTGAACTAAAGCTCTGATACCACTCTGTAGCGTTCCCTTGGACAAGCTCAGGCCGGAGTGCACCACTCTAGAGCAACCACTCATGCTCTGACACCAGTCGGTAACATTCCCAGCCTTCAGGCCAGTCCATGCTACTCTAGGGAACACTTTCGTTCCCATACTGCGGAACATACAGTAGCATACCCAGTAGTCAACTAAGCAATGACACATAAATTTACTCTTTAAATTGCATGCAACTAAGACATATACATACAACAGGCTCACGAAAGCTTTACATGTAAGAATAAACAAATAATTACTTTCTGTAACATACAAATTTTATACTGAAATAACAGTAACTACAGATATGAAACATTTACAGAGAATTACCCATAAACATACAGGCAATTATAATCACATATATTATAAACCGTAACATAGGCATGCAAATAACAAGTAGCATATCATTTTTATCATACAACTGGTACTTATCTTGGAAATATTGTCACCAACTGCATATAGACTGTCCACGAAACTCCTAGCCATAGACTACATTGTTCATCACTCTCAACAGTGAGTCACCCCCGAGCTAGGACTGAACTCCACCCAGGGTAAAGGGTTCCTACCCAGGCTAATGCTCATGGAAAATAGGAAAGACTCTGTCTCAGGTTCTCACTCAACTAAAAACCTACAACCTCTTATTCCCCACATGCCTGTCCCACCCAAGGAAGTGTGCCCCTTCTTTTCTCAATAGTCTCTCGACTGCCCCACTCCCCTTCCAGGGATTCATCAATAAGCCGGACCGGAAGTCTTAGAGCATTGTAGCTGTAGTCTAGAACCTTCAGGAATCAATCCCCAACAATTCTCTCACTCGGAGAATTTCTCATAGGCCTAACAACCCGCTTCTTCAATCCCACTCCAAGCTAACTAGGTACACAAACCAAAAGGTCTATGGAAAAAGGCTCGGGAATGGTGAAATGGTTGTCTCAAGGATAACAGAATGTATGAGTGAAATGGTCATGGAATCATTGACTCAATAACTGAGTGTGGAGGGGAATCATTGTGAGCTCTTCGTGGAAGTCCTTCTGTGAAGAATGGTCGTCGGGTTTCCCTGTAAGGTATATGTGAGAAGTATCCTAGTGATCTAAGTTTGCCCACGATATGAATGCATTTCCCCAACTTGACACTTTCATATCGGAAGTTACTTTGGTCCACGTGTCCCCAACTTTAGAACTTAGGATAAAATAATTATCCATACTTTGTGTCTTAGGAAATATTAATATAATATTTCTTTGAATTTTGGCCCTCCCTTTCCCTAACTGGTGAAGTTTAATCCCCCACCTCTTTTATTGTGTTATGTCTTCATGCAGAGATGTATTTTATATTAATCATGAGTCATGTACAAAGTAGACGCATTGTCCTTTGACATCTAGGGTTTCCGGACTAATACTAAAACATAAGCATCCCAACTTATAATAATCGGCTCACCAGCCTATAACACATATCATATACATGAGGCTCATTGTCCTCTATACTGCGCGCACCTTATTTACTGCGCACGATATCCTGGAATGTACATATTACATCATTTTACTACGCAGTTCATGCATGCACTATGCCACATGACGGGCATTACCAAATGAGGTCAAAACAACTCACCAACTTAAGTACATTCATATTATATTTACAATTGGGTTCGGCCAAGGGATATTACACGCGCAGTCTTTGGGGTCAGTGCATTATGTTATTTCCCATGCGGTCTCCTCATTAGCTGTTACGATGGCCGTCGGATCTTCTTCTTTAAAATTTAGGTCATTGTAGAATATAGAAGACCCCACCTTGGTATCAATGGTGTATATGAGATGATTGTGGGGCTACGTCTTGCTGCTTACCATGTACTTTAAAATCACTTCTTTGTACATCCTTATATCGTGGCCAAAAATAGGGATAGTGGTGTATGACATATCCATATGCAACATTCCTTTCAACTTCGCATCCCATGACCTCGAGAGTAGCATGTCGAATTTTGGAGGTATTTCTGCGATGACCACATCCATGACCGTGTTCTTAGCATGGATTTGAGCCAGAGATACAACTAGGTATTTGATAGGGCCCAAACACTTGACTTTCCTCGAATCAAAAGATAAAAGGTATTTGTATGGCCTAGTGACATCCAAACCTACGTCGTCCATGATCATGTTTTTTATAAGGTTATGTGATGCATCAGAATCTAGCATGGCATTATGCAGGTTCATGTTGTGGATCTTCAGAATGACATAGAAAGGAGGGACATCTTCAATATCGCTTGTTTCTTCAACGTGTGGGCCAAAAAGGATGGCGAGGTGATCATATTGAAGATTCAAAGTATCAGGGGTCCCCCCTGCTTTCATCGTTTTAATGATTTGTTCCCAATACTATCCATTTCTAATAAGTTCATTGATTGAGACTAAGATTTTTATTTTGGCCATCTCATGTTCAAAATTGAAAGGGGGACAAGTTTTCTCTACCTCTTTTCCACTAGCCTCCTGACTTGTCTCTGGGGATTTCTTAGGGATATCCTCCTTCGACTTAGATTTCTTTGTCGCATCTTTGGTCACAGCGTCTGGCCTTTTTCATCTTTTTGAATGAGTGTCTGCCAAATTCTTCCTTATGGGGTTTGTCTGTTGTGACTCCACAGGCACGTCCTTACTCTGGAGGTTATACTTTTTCTGGAACTGTATGATGGAATTTTGATAGCCTTTCCTGAACTCCTTCGTCTCCTAGGATGGCACATCATCTGTTTCAAGTATCATATCATCATCATCCTCTGGCACAGAGTATTCATTCCTACTCATATATTGATCATGCTCACTCTTTTTCCAATAAAACACGTGGATTTTGGTCATCACAACAATGTATCTGGTCGTCGGACGTCTGGTCGAAATCCTCATCCATGTAGTTGTTCTGGAAAGGAGGTATTGTTTGCTGGTCGCCTTGATCCCTTTGCTATTTTTGTTCCCTCTATCTGATCTGAGGCATTTCACCTCTCCGGAGGTTTGTATTTCTGGGAGGTGGTTCTTTCTATTCTCGGACAATAGGTATGTTCTCCATATACATTCTCTCCATCAACTTCTCCATGGTATTCATCATCATGTCAAATTTATCATCTGAGGACTGCGACGTCGACGACTGTGCATTTCCTTGTGGTCTCTTGTCACCTCGGTTGAACCTTGGTTTTATTTTTCCTGATGCCATCATGTTTACTTCAACTTCGACAACATTACTCATTATAGCATCTAGATTTGTTGACCTTCTTTCCCTCAACAACAGGGTGAAATCATTTTTGAAAGACTCTGCATACCACAACTGTGCAACACTAGGGGGTGGCTTGAATTATGCAAGAATCGAGTTGTACACTTTCAAAAAATGGGCCGAGAATTCATGCATCATCTCTTCTGGTGCTTTCTTCATGTTATTGTATTGTGTCAGTAGTTGTAAAGGGTTTTTATTATCTCCCCATTTGTCTAGGAATGATGTCTCGAATGTAGAGAAATTATGAATGCTCACGGGTGGGAGGGATTTGAACCAATTTCTTACATCTCCTAAGAGGCTTTGCGTGAACAACCACATTTTTTCATCTGTGTAGTCCACCTCCTCCTGGTCGACAAACTCATTAAACCAATCCAGGTGCTTCCGAGCAGAAACGTTCCCCTCTACGTCATAAAGCCTGATCCTCTGGCTATAATTATAAGGAAAGTCATGCAATTGGGACGACAGGATGAGACGAGCGAAATAGGCAGCCATAGCCTAAGGAGGATTCAAATTTCGAGGGATATTATTCGATACTAGGGCTCAAAATTTATTTGGGTCGAAAATAGTCTCGTCCAAATCGGTCTCTGACTTTGACCCGAATAGAGTTTGCTCAAAGAATGTGTCGAACTCAAGGTTGTCAATGCTCTGCACACCATCTTTGGGCAAGGACAAGATTATGTCTAGGTAGCAGAATGGGTCCAATGCTTGCTCTCTAGCCTTGTATAGAATCTTCTTCGAGTCGTATACTAGTTCCAAGGGGTTTGGGTCAGGATCCTCTCTTGTGTAAACCATCTTGGGAGCCAGGTTTCCTGAACTATGCTACTTGAGGCTACTGGTTTGTTTGGACTACAGCCACTAGAGTAAAATTTTCAACCGATATGGATGTTTGTCCCTCTGTTATCCTCAGGGGTCAAACTACAATGTTGTCGTTCTCCCAGGGAAAATATATTTAATTTCATTCTCCGACAACGATGCTGATGTAGGAGCATCTCTCCACGTCAATCAACCGGCCAGCCAGCCCATGTCAGCGCACTCATTCAATGAAGAGAGGCACAAACCTCATTTCAAATTTGAATTTGAATGTAATTAGATGAATGTAAGGTTGTTGATCCGTAAAGCCACACTTTGCACAGGCATAGTTGTAGGGAGCCTTGAATGTTTGTAAGGATTAAATATGGATCTAATTCTAGACTAGATATCCCATTCAATCTAATTGAATAGGGTAGGTAGATTGGAGGGAAGAGCTCGAAGAGACCCCTCATGTAAAAGATCTTTGAATCTCTTTTGAAAAAAAAAGGTAGTTGGTAGAAAAGTAGAAGAGAGGGCATAGAAGTAGTATGCATAGAGAGTTGAGAAGGAGCGAGACTCTGTTGAAGTTCATGCTCAGAACACCTTTGTAAAGAGGCATTTTTATTAATACAAATAGAAGCAGTTTTTCCTGCAAGTATTTCTGTGTTGAATGAATGTCTATGTGTTCTTTTCTATGTTGTAGATGTATGTTAGGAATGAATTTGCAGGGGTTGTTTGATTTCAGGGTTAGAGGTCTTTGAGGCTTCACACCAGGAGGGTGTGATAGAATGCTGCAGGTTTTGATAGCCGTGCACAGAAAGTACATTTCTGAATTCTGCGGGTTCAGAAAAAAGCGTTCCAGGAGGGCACAGTAGCTGAAATCATTAGCACGGAGGAAGACCTCAAGTTTTTTGAACACCTTGGAGGCAAGACTGTGTAGAGAAAGACACAGTAAGGAGACAAAATCTTTGAGGAGTTTTGTAAGGATCTTCTAGGAGGGCATTGAGCATAGGCACATAGTGCTGAGGAAGAACTCTGTTGTGAGTTCAACAGAAGTCAAAATCACTGAGGATTCTAGACACTCTGCCAGGAGGGAATTGAGTAGGTGCCAGAGAGCACAGGAAGAACTCTTTGAGTTCTTGATTTGAAGAAGAGTCCAAGGAGAAGGATCTTCACAGGGTTGTTGAACACCCTGCAGACTCAGTGAGAGGTTGCTTGAGCTAAGGAGTGCCAGGAGGGCATCAGATTATCCATCTAAAGGAGAAAGGGTAAAAGGACCAAGTTCCTTATGACTCTGAGTAATAGGAAAGCTCAGGAGGGAGAGCGTTTTCATGTATGCAGGCGAGACTCAAGGTAAGGAGTTCGTAGCGGAGAGGAGCAAAGGTTGAGGCATTTTGCACTTGGAGAATTCTTCCAAGTCAGGAAGAAAACGTGTAAGCTCAAGAGGAGCACAATTGTCATTGGATCAGCCGAAGAGATATGGACAGTTGAAGTTTCCACGTCCAGGGAGCAGTGGAGGAGCGTGCAGGACATAAGAGATTCTGATCCATTGGATCTCATTCAGAACAACCAACAACCGTCAGATCTGTCGAGAGCTACACAAGTTTTAAATTCTCACTCACAGAGTAGCAGAAACGAAAGTCCCGAAAGAGTGAGCACATTAAGATTTTGGACTTCCGAATTTTGGAGGTCTTGTTGACGAAGGTCAAGACACTCCACGGCGAAAGTCCCAAAATAGAGAAAATATCGTAGCCGTCCATCTATTGAGGACACATGGTAGAGATCGAGAGTCCACTGGGATTTCGGTTATCTGGGATTCAAGTTGATAGAGGAGATTGTGTCACAGGGGGTCATAAGTCACGAAATTGTGAAACGACGAGGACCATCCATCTGAGGGAGGACATGTGGCAGTAATCCAAGATTTCAATGAAAGTCCCAAAAGGGAGAGTACTTTGGGGATTCGGGTACCGGGAGTACCAGAAGACAATGAAAATCTGATGCAATGCAAGTCGCAAAGTTCCGAAACGCGAAGTCCTGGAGAGGCATTCAGGAGAGCAGTGTAGCCAGGATCATTTCGACATTCCGGGTTTCGACAATGCGGGAGTCAAGCAGAAAAAGGGTCCAAACATTTCGGTGTTTGGAAACCTGAAATTGCAAAGAGGAAGGAGGAGATCGGAACATTGCCATTTTGGCATTCCGGGTATCAGCATTTCGGGAGTCAAAAGGACAAGGGACTGGGAGTTACACACCAAGAAACCCTGAAATAGGACTGCGGTCATATGAAGTATAGTCATAGGAACCAAGACATAGCCTAGGGGTTAATTGTTGATTGAAACCTTTTCTGCATTTTGGCATTTCAGTGTTCGGGAGATCAAGGGGATAGAGTTTATTGACATCGGAACTCTATGAGTCCTGAAACCCAAATTTCATGGTCGTGTATAGAATACCGTGAGGTAAGAAGAAGGACCTGTGGATCGAGAAATTGAGATTCCAGCAGGGAATCAAAAGAACTAATTAAGCTCGGAGGAGTGATTGAACGATCCTGAGAGCAGACTTCGGCCCGAGGGTCAAAAGGGGTCTTCCTCAGTTGTGGTATCAGAGATTTATTTTTTTTGTATATCTCAGGCAAAGTAAGCTAGGGAAAAGGAGTACCCTGATACACAACAGTTGTGGTATCATAGCGAGAATTCATCTGTATATTTCAGGTGAAGCGAGGAGAAGAAAGCAGAGTGTTGAAGACTCTGTAGATGACTGTTGCAGAGTAACAACAAGTTTTCTAGGAGGGTACACAGAGGGTAGAATGACTACTGAAGGTCATGCACATGGTGGGAAGAAGAACCACCAACATCAGGAGAACGTTGCATGGGATAAGGAGCTTGCTGAGATCAGGGAAAGGATGGATGAACTTGAATTTGGGATGCAGCAGGATACTAAGTCGAGATGGGTATATGAATGGCCCATGAAGACGAAAGAAAAATGGCTAGTCAAGGAGTTGATGGCTAGAAGACAACGTAGACTGTTACGAGGATGGTTGAGGCATGTTGAAAACCTCAATGGACCAGAGGATATGGTTCAGGTATGTGAACCAGAGGCTGGCATAAATCTTAGTGATGTTGAGGGTGAATTGAGGTCACAGGATGGTCTCAAGGATTGCCAAGAGGGAAGAACAAAAGTTCCCTATTGCTGGGAGGGCAATGAGATGAGATTACTGCAGGATATCACAGACTTTCATGAGGACAGCCAGGGACTTTCACATTTCCAGGAGGGCAATGAAACGAGGTCACTGTGGGATCTCATGGATTACCAGGAGGGTAGTAGGAAAAATTTTCCAATTTTCCAGGTGGGCATGGGAACAGAAATGGGTCTGTTTGAGAGTCTCATGAACTCAGAGGTGAGTTTAGATCATCCCGAGGAGCTGACAGAGCATATGAGATCGGAGATGGATTTGGATCAGCAGATGCAGCTAACAAAGAAGGAATATTAGAGGAATCTTCTAATGATTGGAGGAATTCAGATATTCCTGCCACATAGCCCAGTTGAGGCGAGGATTTGTGTTGCTTATGGAAGAGCGACAATAGTAGAAAGACAACCAACTACGACTGTCAAAGAAGAATTGGAGCAGGTGTTAGAAGCTGCCCAAGTAGAAAAAGAAGAAGCAGACAACATGAGCTTTGTTGATCTGTGTGAACAGATTGAAGCCCTAGAGAGAAGGGTGATAGTGCAGGGTATGCACATCCAATAGATGAGGTTGGGAATAGATGAAGAGGATGGCATGGGAGATCATTGTGATCTATCCATCTACAGAAAAAATTTGCAGAAAAGGAGACTGCATGAACAGAGCCGACCACAGGAGTAGCTGGACGAAGTGATCGAGAAGATCAGGAGGTTGATGGTAGATTCAACAGAGACTCCCAACAAGGAGAAGCTGGGCAGAAAAGTAGCAGCAGTAGAGAGATGGAGCAGATGAACAACTCCATAAATTTGTTTGGGATCTAGGAGGATTTAAACAACTGCGATGGGAAGTTCATGAGGAGGAGCTCATGAATTTTGCAGCTGAGGAGTATGATGCAGGGGCATCTCTCCACGTCAATCAGCCAGCCATCCAGCCCACATTAGCACATGCATTCAATGAAGAGAGGCGCAACCCTTATTTCAAATTTGAATTTGAATGTAATCAAATGAATGTAATATTGTTGAGACATAAAGTTGTGCTTTGCATAGGCATAGCTATAGGGAGCCTTGAATGTTTGTAAGGCTGAAATCTAGATCCGATTCTGAACTAGACAACCCATTCAATGTAATTGAATAGGGTAGATATATTGGAGGGAAGAGCTCAAAGAGCCCCCTCATGTAAAAGATCTTTGAATCTATTTTGAAAAAAAAAAAGTAGTTGGTAGCAAAGTAGAAGAGAGGGCATAGAAGTAGTATTTTGAGAGAGTTGAGAAGGAGTGAGACTCTATTGAAGTTCGTTCTTAGAACACTTTTGTAAAGAGGCATTTTTATTAATACAAATAGAAGCAGTTTTTCCTGCAAGTATTTCTGTGTTGAATGAATGTCTATGTGTGTTCTTTTGTATGTTGTAGATGTATGTTAGGAATGAATTTGCAGGGGTTGTTTGATTTCAGGGTTATAGGTCTTTGAGGCTTCACACCAAGAGGGTGTGATAGAAAATTGCGGGTTCTGATAGCCGTGCACAAAGAATGAATTTCTGAATTTTGTGGGTTCAGACAAAGGCGTGCCAGGAGGGCACAGTAGATGAAATCATTAGCTCAGAGGAAGACCTAAAGGTTGTTGAACACCTTGGAGGCAAGACTGTGTAGAGGAAGACACATTAAGGAGACAAAATCTCTAAGGAGTTCTGTAAGGCTCTGCCAGGAGGGCATTGAGCACAGGCACAAAGTGTTGAGGAAGAACTCTGTTGTGAGTTCAACAGAAGTCAGAATCACTGAGGATTCTAGACACTCTACCAGGAGGGCATTGAGTAGGTGCCAGAGAGCACAGGAAGAACTCTTTGATTTCTTGATTTGAAGAAGAGGCCAAGGAGAAGGATATTCACAGGGTTGTTGAACACCCTGCAGACTTGGCAAGAGGTTGCTTGAGCTAAGGAGTGCCAGGAGGGCATCAAATTCTCCATCTGAAGGAGAAAGGGTAAAAGGACCGAGTTCCTTATGACTCTGATTAATAGGAAATCTCAGGAGGGAGAGAGTTTTCATGTACACAGGCGAGACTCAAGGTAAAGAGTTCACAGAGGAGAGAAGCAAAGGTTGAGGCCTTTTGCAATTGGAGAATTCTTCCAAGTCAGGAACAAAATGCTTAAGCTTAGGAGGAGCACAACTATCGTCGAATCAACTGAAGAGATCTGGACCGTTGAAGTTTCCACATCCAGGGAGCAGTGGAGGAGCACGCAGGACATAAGAGATTCTGAGTTGTTGGATCTCATTCAGAATAGCTGACAACCATCATATCTGTCAAGAGCTACATGAGGTTTAAACTCTCACTCACAGAGTAGAGGACACGAAAGTCCCGAAAGAGTGAGCACATCAGGATTTTGGACTTCAGGATTTCAGAGGTCTTGTTGACGAAGGCCAGGACACTCCATGGTGAAAGTCCCAAAATAGTGAAAAGATCGCAACTATCCATTTGTGGAGGACACGTGGTAGAGATCGAGATTCCACCGGGATTTTGGTTATCGGGTATTTGAGTTGACAGAGGAGATTGTGTCACAGGGGGTCATAAGTCGTGAAATCGTGAAACGACGAGGACCGTCCATCTGAGGGAGGAAACGTGGCAGTAATTCAGGATTTTGGGGAAAGTCCCAAAAGGAAGAGTACTTCGGGGATTCGGGTACCAGGAGTACCAGAGGACAGTGAAAGGCTGATGCAACGGGAGTCGCAAAATTTCAAAATGTGAAGTCCCAGAGAGGCATTCGGAGAGCAGTGTAGCCAAGAGCATTTTGGCATTCCGGGTTTCGGAAATTCGGGAGTCAAGCATAAAAAGGGTCTAGACATTTCGGTGTTTGGAAACCCAAAATTGCAAAGAGGAAGGAGGAGACCAGAACATTTCCATTTCGACATTCCAAGTATCAGCATTTCGAGATTCAAATGGACAAGGGACCAAGAGTTACACACTTGGAAACCCCGAAATAGGACTGTGGTCATATGGAGTAGAGTCGCAGGGACCAAGACATAGCCCAGGGGCTAATTGTTGATTGAAGCCTTTTCGACATTTTGGCATTTTGGTGTTCGGGAGATCAAGGGGACAAAGGTTCTCGACATTAGAACTCTGTGAGTCCCGAAACCCGAATTTCATGGTCGTGTACAGAAGACCGTGAGGTAAGAAGAAGGACCTGTGGATCGGGAAATTGAGATTCGAGTAGGGAATCAAAAGAACTAATTAAGCTCGGAGGAGTGATTGAAAAATCCTGAGAGCAGACTTTGGCCCGAGGGTCAAAATGGGTCTGTGTCAGATTCCATAATGTTAGCACTCTGTAAAACTATTTGGTTAATAAACAGACGACGAAGGTAACTTTTTCAACCAACTTTGAGACCCAAAACTAGCCTTTCGGATCTCAAGAGGGATCTCTTAGAAATGGCATGGTCTCCGCACAGGATATGTCTTTGGAAACAATGGCTAGATTTAACATGTATGATATAGTTGGTTCTGGTTTTATTGGCACAAGAAAGTAAGACTTGGGCTATGGGGTCAGTCTAAGGAACAAACGAGACAAATGACTCAGTGACTGAACTTGAGAGGATAAGGCTAGGTGAGCAACATCCTTCAGTGTAAAACTGTAATGTGTGGTGGGAGAAATTACAGGAAGTAACTCAGGAGTGACGTTGTGGATGAATTCAGAGTTAGCTTTAGAGGAAAACGTTTTGTCTAAGTGGCACGAACAAGGGGCGTTGTACAGTGAATCCGCAGGTTCGATAATTCGTTCTGAAATGGAAAAAAAGAGATATGAAATAAATATAATAGGAAAGCACATACACAAATAAAGAAGCACAATACATCCAACTGTTACAACTAGAATCTTTTCATCAAGTCAAAGGACCTTTGCATTAAATTCCAGTCAAAACTCAGATTACATACAATAGTTGTTGTCTACCACATTTTCCAACCAACCTGGCTTACATCGAAAAGATGAAATATATAAACAAGGGTGCCTCTTGGGCTACCCTACTTCCTAGCTGCTAACCCTTAGAACTAGGAAAATTTAATAACATGTGTTGGAGACTCTTCGCATAGTGTTTCCAAAAATAGACAATAATCACGCACTTTTACTTATGACTGCTTGCAATTTCGCCATGGGATCCGATCGTCGCTCAGGATTTGGTATAGATAAAATCTATGTCACTGTGTTCCTTTGAGCAGGTGTCCTAGTGAACAAGTGTCTATCATGATCTTGTTGTTTGCAAATAATGGCTTCGATTTCACTGATGTGGTCATTTGTTGAGAGCTTCGTGTAGTAAAAATTGTTAGATCATTGTGGCCATTATCAAAATGGTAGCGTACTTCAAGGAAAACGTATCTTTCAAAACTGCCAAGATTTGTCTCATCTTTAGCAGCTGCAGAGGCAGGCACCAACTAAACTTGTTTTTTCCTGTGCGCTGGCGAGAGCTATGCAGGCTCCTTTCTCGGTCGTTTCACATTCTATAGAATGTTTCGCATGCATTTCTTCTGTCAATCTCTGTGCTTCTCACAACTATACAATGGTGTCTTGCACCTCTCTAAGATTCCTTTTCAACCATGCCATGTTCCCTTCGCGACCCTGTGTTGCAGACGCTTCTGTGGCCTTTGTCGCTAGTTATTACTGTAATTCCATGTTTTACTGATAGAGCTTGACAATGGCCAGTTTTGCTTGTTGCAGCTGTTGAAATGACACTTGCTCATTCAATTCTACGATATTTTCTTTCCTTGTTCTGATCCTATCTTCTCGGCTTGATCGCCCAGTAGGTTCTAGCCAAATGGCACGACTGAGTCTCTCCTCAACTACCAATCTGACGCAAGGTTCTTCTAAAATTTGATCTTCCATGATCTCCTAGTTTTTCCTCAGCCTACCCCTCCTCTAATGCATTTTTTTCTGGGGAGAGAGGGCTTTAGATGTCTTCCCTTCCTATGCCAATACCTTTGTTTCATAATTTTTCGCGAATTGATCTGGTCTCCTCTGCAAGTAAAGGGATGGTTCCTTTTACGTTTTTGGGAATGCCTGCTGCAAGTGAGAATGCATCCCAGTCCCTTTGAGGCTCAGACCTTACAGTTCTACTGCTTCCTGCGCCTTTCCTTGCGCTCTGAGAGGTCTCCATGGTGCAACCAAGGTGAGTTGTATGCATAATGTATCCAACAAACGTGAAGGATGGGAAAAGGTTTTGATCACGCTGAATTGGAAAGGAAAAATGCAAATAGATTTTCAAGCCTAGTTCTACGACTGGGGAGAATGTCGAGCATCCGGGATTTATAACAAACTAGAAAGAAAAAGAAATCATGTTGGAGGACAGTGAATTCATGGCAATGAGATGTTCCAGATCAAGTTGCAGTTTTTCCATGGCAAATCCTCGCGTGCAGGATACAAGTGACAAGGCTAGTTTGTCATGCATGATACGAACACCATGATTTTTAATTCCCTTAGCCTCCATGATGAACTGATAATAACTATTGTACTTGCTTACGTGACCTCTATTAATTGCTTGACTCAACCTGGGGCACGTAGAGACTAGTTTCTCGATACGGCTCAAATTTCTTGGAAAATATATACCCATACCCCCTATACAAGTTTCGTATTTGACATCCCTTCCCATTTCCAAGGGCCAACCAGACACTTGCTAACCTCAAAATTATGGTGTTATGTACCTGAATTCACATGTTCAGGCACATGGGTCGCAACATGACTTTAAAAATGACTCTAATTTGGAAAGAAAAATGGTGGTGCTAACATCTAGCTCCAACGAGGATGCTATCCTCCCTGTGAGGTAGCAAAGAACAGTAGACCAGGTGCCTGACCATTGGGCATTATTTGACCTCTAGGCATTTGGAAAACAAACTAAATCTATCGATGCAACTTCTAAGACTTCAACATAAACTTAGGGCCTTCGCTTTAGCCTTCAATTTTCTGCTGACCTACAGACTCTACGCAAAATAAAATAACTATTTACAAAGATAAATGACTTAAACAAATTTTATTCCATCAGGTAATGTTTTAGGAACCTGTCGTTTACAGGGCCCGAATCAAAACTTTCTCCATCTAACCCTTTTAGGAAATAAGCATTTTTACTGCTGTGATGGAAGATCATGAACGGACCCGTCCAATGGTGGTTGAAATTTGCATGCTTCCCTTTACCTTCGTTTCTTGCATCCCATCTCAAAACTATGTCACCCAACCCAAAGTCTTCTGGCTTAGAATGCTTATCGAAGGATTTCTTTATTTTTTCATGATGGAGTTGTGACCAATCATACACCTTCTCTCTTTCCTACTGCATATGAATTAGCTGATTAATCCTCCTCTGTGCAGCCTTTGGATTGGCCTCCTGTTCTTGCAAGAGTTTCCTGACAGGGGGTCCCAGTGAAGTAGGAAAAATTGCCTCTATGACGTAAACGATCTGGAAAGGCGACGTTGATATAGATTTCTTGGTGGTGACCCGGTCTTCCCATAGCGCGTAGATAATATTTTTATGCCAATCTCTCTTATTTTCTTACAGGAGTCTTTTAATAATCCTAGTCAGGATTTTTTTTGAGGACTTTTGTAACTCGTTTCCCTACAGATAGTATGTCGTTGAATTCCCCAGGGTTATGTTATAATCTTGGAAACATTTCTCCATCCTCTTAGACTTGAATGTGGTTGCATTGTCTGTAACGATCTTAACGGGACACCCAAACATTGAAAAGATGTTTGTCTCCAGGAATTGGATACTAACGATGTCAGTAGCTTATTTTGTGGGGACCTTCTCTATCCATTTTGTGAAATAGTCAGTGGTCATGAGTATCCACTTCTTCTGCGCAAAGGATGGAGGGTTTATCTCTCCTATGAAATCTAGCTCCCCTTCCATAAAAGGTGCTTCGGCTGAGATCGACTTCAGTGGCAAGGGCTGCAGTTTTCTTCTTCCGTTGAAAATATGAAATTCGTGGCAGCTGGAGACCTCCTTATAAATGTCAACAAAAATTGTAGGCCAATAATAGCCTACCCTCATAATTTTGTGCATGGTGGTCTTTGAATAATGGTGTCCCCCATAATTGCCTTTGTAAATTATTGTATGGACCACTTTGCGTCATCTTCCAATAAACAACTCAACAATATTTCCCTGGGATCTTTCTAGTAGAGTGAGTTGTCCAGGATGAAGAACTTAATCGCTTTGAGCTTGCAAAATCTAGCCTTAGTCTTACTCACACCCATAGGGGCCTAGAGATTCTCTAGCATGTAGATGATGTCTGCGTACCATGGTGAGTCGATGAACTGTTGAGGTGCCTGCACAATTTTTTCTTCTTGGGGGCATTCTGACAGATCAACGATGAAATTCATTCCTACATCGTCACAGTCTAACTACGCCATCAAAATTGTGAGACCCTGACCTTTGATCAGCTTTGTAGGATTTATTTCAAGGTCATATTCTAACATGGATGTTGTCCACTTGCCTCTCCTTCCTTCCTGGTCAGGTTGGGCCATAATGTCCTTTATTGAATTGCTAGGTACACAAGCAATAACATGGGAGTGCAGTATATATGTCTTGAATTGTTTCAAATATTTTACTAAGGCATACACCTAATTTTCCATGATTTCATACCTTAGTGGAACATCACATAGTGTCCGGCTAAAATCGGCTATGGGATTTTCGAAATACTGTTCGCCTTTCTATAGCAGCACGCCGACAACAGTGTATTCTGAGGCGAATGAAAATAGGAGGAAATCTTTCATAAAATCCGGGCTAACTAGTACAAGAGCCTTTGTCAGTGCCACTTTTACATCCTCAAAATAATTCTTGGCCTTCGGTTTCCACTTGATCTCGTTTCCCTTCCTGAGCATGCAAGTTATGTGTTTTATGATTTCCGCCAAGTTTGGGATGAATCTCCTCAAAAAAATTACCTTTCCCAGGAAATATTGTACCTCCTTTTTACTTCGTGGGGTGTTGATATTTAGGATCCCTTCAACCATGTTGGCATATATCATAATGCCCTCTTTGGAAATCATGTGTCTTAAAAAATTTCCTTCTTCTACTGCAAAATGGGACTTCTTTGGATTCAGTGATATGCCAAATTTTCGGCACTTCTGGAAAACTCTCTTCAGGTGTTCGACATGCTATTTGTCAGAGGTAGAGTATACAGTGATTTCATCTAGATAAATCACGATGAATGTTTCCCTTTCATCAGAAAACACGATGTCCATGGCTCTCTGGAAAGTGGCTCCATCATTCATTAGGCCGAATGACATCTTGGCGTACATGAACGTTCCCCATTAGGTTGTGAAAGTCATGTTCTCTCTGTCGTCTGGGTGGACCATGATTTGATTATATCCTGAGAATCCATCTAGCATAGACATATTCTAGGGCCCCACCACCTTTTGCAGGATATAGTCCATTTTAGGAAGGGGATAGTGGTCCTTAAGAGACACTTTATTTAAATTACGACAGTCCACACACAACCTTATCTCGTCGCTTTTCTTCCTTATAGGTACCATATTAGCTACCCATTTCGACAATCTCAAAGAAACAATGATTTTAGTGTCGAAATTTGTTTTTACCTCTTTCTTGACCAGCGGTAGTAACAGGGGGTTTATCCGTCTCAACTTTTGTTTAAAAGGTTTATGATCTTCCTTGAGAGGGATAACATGTTGGATCACTTTCCTGTCATACACTTTCAGGTCATTGTAGCTCCATGTGAAGATGTCTAGGAAATATTTCATGATCTTTATATAGTCCTACTTGACCTCTCGACTGAGTGTCTTGGATAATTTTACCATCTTCAGATTTTCCTTAGTCCTGATGTTGCATTCTTCCACATCTTCTTCGCTTGCAGCTATCTTGGGGTTCTTAGCATTCTCGTCAAATAGTTTTTCTAGTGGCACCAACCCCTTTGGAATAATATTATTTTTCAATTGTATTATGTCCCTTCCTGTGAACTATTTTTAGAAAGGATCGTCATCGCTATGCGCATCCGTGCTCTTATCTTCATCACCACAACATTCCTCATCAATGTTTGTGTTGGCGAATTCATCGCTTATAAGGAGGAATTTTTCCACTTGTTTGTCATCATTGAACACGTTCCAGTGTTTGATATTATCAGGTACTGTCAACCTGTGCCTGACCTCAATTTCATACCTTTTGTTTGGGAATATGGGGATCTTAAAAATCGAGGCTGAGGTGGTCAACGCATCGGCGATCTAATTTTTCTCTCTGGGGATAGCAGAAAGGTCGTATTCTAAGAATCCTTCGAGGATATCCAAAGCCAAATTTTTGTACGCCATCAGCCTGGGGTGTTTGTTCTGATATACTCCCTTCACTTGATTTATGACCAGCTTGGAATCTTCGCTCACTGCTATCTTCTGCATGCCCAATTCTTTCAAAACTTCTAAGCCCAAGATCAGTGCTTCATATTCAGCCATGTTGTTAGTGCAATCAAAAGTGATCTTGTATGAGCACAACTTTGTGATTTATTCAGGGGGGCTCACCCATACGCCAGTCCCAACTCCTTCTTTGTTGACTGTGCCGTCAAAACTCATGTTCTACACCCTTCTTTCCATGAAGTCTTTGGGGTTGGATCATTCTGTTGTTTCCTGTGCGGTCTCCTTGTTAGCTGTTATGATGGTCGTCGACTCTTCTTCTTAAAAAATTAGGTCAGTGTAGAATACAGAATACCCCACCTCGGTATCAACAATGTATATGGGATGATTGTGGGGCTATGCATGGGTTGTCCCACAAGGCCCCGCTAGACATCATGTAGTTGTCTCACGGGGACCTTTGTGAATCATGGATTGCAACAGTTCATCAGATCGAGTTTGTGAGATTTTCAAGAGATATTGGAGGGTCGCTTGTAGAGAAAAAATTACTGGAGCATAACAGTGTAGGGCTTGGAGAGCCTTGGATCAGTGCACATCATAGATTGGCATCATTCCATGTTTTCTTGTATTGTTTCTATAGTAGATTGTGGATTTGCTTGACAACCATTAAATTTGTGTGTTTAGGAGTATTTTTCAGCTGTTATTACAACCATTAGATATCATTGTATTAATTTTGGGAGGCTCCATCCATAATAACATGCCATGGTTATCTACTCTATTTTATGTGTAATGGATGCATGAAATATGCTTGAAAATAATCCTATTTGAGCAAATTGTTTGTAAGAAGTTGACAATGCCATTATACAATTGTTTGGCACATTTGCATAAGAAGAAATACAAATTTTGGGATAGAAAACATAATATTCCCACCTAGCCTAGTTGAGGACATTACAATGGTATCAAAGTTGGTGGTTCTACTAGCCTGTGACTAAATATATTCCTAGGAGAAAGGGGTGTGGAGGATAGTCCTGTCAAGAGTCACCGGAAAGAGAAATAGAAGTAAACCAAATAGAGTCAGAGCCAAAGGGAAGGATGGGAGACAACCATGAAAGGAATATACTCCAAATATTAAAATATATGGTTAAGGGACATAATGAGGCATCCCAAAGATAGGTAGAGACAACAAGGTTCCCACAACAGACCCTTGAGGTGCTCATACAACTAGTGGGAAAATGTGGTAATATGAATGGTGTAGCTCAAGGTGGACCCAATGGATCCCATTAGGGTGATAGGATACACATAGAGAGTAAATAATATTACCCCAACTTAGAGCTGGAGCCTAAGGATACCTAGGCCCTTATTTCCATAGTTCTTAGTAGGGAATATTATAGGAGTATGGGAGAAACTGGATCAAGGGATCGATATTAACAACTCATACATGGAGTATGAGATGATATATGAATATATCCATGAGAAAGTTTCCTATAATCACTTTTGCGACCTCAAACATAAGTACAGACCTAGGGACCAGAACAAAGGAGTGCAAATCCAACAAAACTTTGACCTCATGTAGAAGGTACGAAGGTATACTATCCCACCCTTCGATGGGTCTGCCAAGAGGACAACCAGAGCATGGGTACATAAGTTGGACACTTGCCTCCAAGTTAACCCAATGACCAAGGAAGAAGAAATTAAGTATTCCACCCTTCATGTGGAAGGAGAAGCTCATGAATGGTGGTATCATGGGATGGTGAAATTAGGGCATGCCAACATCACTTCATATGTGGAAATCACTTAGAGTTTGATGGACAGGTTCAACAAGAAGAACCCTGATATACACTTTAGGGAGTTGGAACAATTGAGAAAGATAGGTACACCAAAAACATACATCACATATTTTCACAGGATGAAAGTTATGGTGACAAATATTTCTCAACAAAGGTTGGTGATACTATTCACAGAGGGTCTAGATGAACCCCTTAGAGGATGGGTGAAGGAATTTATGCCAACCATGTTGTAGGAGACCATCATGAGAACCCAATACATGAGGGATGCAGTCTCCAAGAAGGTACCAACAAAACCATTCACCCCTCAAGGGGGAAAGGAGACGAAGTTTCCCAAAAGCCATGGATAGGGAAGGACATGATGGATGAGGGGAATCGAAGAAAACTAAGGAGGAAGAATCTTTGCTACAATTGCAAGGAGCCATGGGAACTGGGTCATCGATGTATGAGAAAAGGTAGAGTCCATTATATTGAGGTATTTTCCAACGAGGAGGATGAAAATGATGATGGGGGTATTTGACAGGACAATGGTGACCCATCACATGCTATAGAAAATGAACCATTGTAGTTTATCCCCAAGGGAGTGACCATTTCCACACTTTCAGGAGTCCTTAAATATTACACCTTCAGGGTCAAAGGTATTGTGAAGGGGAATAGGGTTACAACATTGGTTGATGGTGAAGCCACCCACAAATTCATTGATGTTTCACTTGTCACTAGGAGACAAATACCTGCAAAGTATTTTCAAGGATTCAATATGGTAGTAGAGGATGGGTACAACATGAAATCTACTCATAGGATCGAAGGATTGGAAGTAACATTAGGAAGTTATACATCGACCGATGACTTTATGTCATGGATTTAGTAGATACTCATATGTTGCTATGATTTTAGTCGCTATACACATTGGGATATATTCTCATGAATTATAGGGACATGAGGATGAATTTCCAGTACAAGGGTGGAAAATGAGTCATACTAAGAGGTATGTTGACAATTACCCCCAGGATCATGTATAACTAGCACATGGAGGCCCTTTTTAGACATAGGTACATGGATTATGTAGTAGAGTGCATGAGCACCATGGAGAAGCCATCATGGGATCGTGAGGATTATCCCATAGATATTCAGGCATTACTTGGAAAGCATGAAAGAGTGTTTGAGCCATTTCCAGTAGGGAGACCACCTGACAGAGGATTTGAGCATGTCATTGAGCTAGAAGAGTGGGATAAGCCCATGATCACCACCCCCTACAGGAATCTGAAGAGATTCAAGGAAGAAATAGAGAAGGCCATAAAATAATTGCTAGATATGGGACATATCAGGCCTAGATCTAGTCCTTTTACTTCGACAGTTGTATTGGTGAAGAAGAAATATGGCGCTATGAGGATGTGCATAAAATACAGGGCATTAAACAAGAAGACGATAAAAAATTGATACCTAATACGTAGGATTGATGATTTGATTGAAGATTTGAATGGGAAAGTGTACTTTTCAAAGTTGTTTTTGCAATCATGATACCACCAGATTTGCGCCAGAGAAGAGGACATACATAAAACAACATTCAGGTGTCACTATGGGAACTATGATTTTCTAGTCATGCCCTTCATGTTGACTAATGCACCAACTACCTTTCATTCATGCATGAACCATATATTCAACAAAAAGTTGAGAAAATTTGTATTGGTGTTCTTCGACAATCTTATGATGTACAATAGAATGTGGGAGGAACATATGAAGCATGTGGATGAGATTCTCACCATTATGGAGTAGAAGTCTCTTTTTTCCAAGGAGGAAAAGTGTGATTTTGGATTGACAGAGATCCTATATATGGAGAATATGATTGGTGTTGAGGGAGTAAAGGTGCATTAAGAGAATATCTAGACCATATTAGACCGGCCCACCCTGAGGACACTCATAGATCTGTGAGGATTCTTTGAGATATGTAGCTATTATTGTTATTGGATAAATCCGTAGGTGCGGACACTAACCGATCTCCCTAGATCCACCTAGATATAGAACAAAACACACCAGAACATGACACTTTCCTTAAGTTTTAGATATTGAATTCACTAGTAGGAAGGAATAAGTAACATACCTTAGTATCGCTTCCTAGGGTCTTTGTTGCTCCTGCTTCGCTCTAGTGCTCCCTTGAGGTCAAGACCAAGACAACACAAACCAACCAAAGTGATAGAAATAGCATAAACTCAATAAAAACCTATGTATGTGATCAAGGAATCATACAATAAAACACAACAAGCTTTATAGGAAAGAATCATATTACTGTATCATATTAAATGTGAAAGAGAGATTACAACCATTGCCTTGATGTCGTGAGGTCCCTTCCATCCGTCCTTCATTCCCCACACACTTTCACTCCAAAAATTTTGAGAGCACAGATCTGATGATATTCACAATCTATCTTGACAAAGCAAATATCAAATCCACTCTTACCAAGCTAATAATTCCAAGCCAACCAAAGCTCACAAAGCTCAAGAACCAACAAAGCTAACCCAAGATAACTTTCTCCATGAGAACTCCTCTCCTTTTATAAGTTGAAAAGGATAAGGTGAGGAGGTTAGGATGATCCCACTAAATCATGAAAGCGAGTAAGATCCAAACCATTCGGATGCCACCTCACCATAAAAGTTTCTTCTTCTAGAAGATTCAAGAAAATGCTCATTTTTCCCACATGCAGGAATTCTCACAACCTAGCTATAGAGCAACCTGCGAACATATCGCACCCTATCTATAGTGAAACCTGCAAGAATGGGTCATTCTTGCACCCTACCTATATAGCAACCTGCGAACTTCCTTTCATATAAGGTTTTTACATAGGAAAATGCAACTTCTTTTCTCAGGAAAAGTTCTTCTCCTTCCTCTCTTTAGGAACTCAGGCCACTGACCCCTCTGAAGGCAATAGATAGGTTTACATCATTAATGATCATAGCGATGATAAAAATAATTTGTAATAGAGAGCCCCCCAAAGTATAAAGTTAGAACAGAGTGATAGCTGAAATACTTTGTTGAGTGTGTGTAGGGAACAAGGAACAGTCAGTCAGAAACCTGCCAACAAACAAGGAAATACAGTACAATAATATATCATCACTGAGGTAGGCATTCCCATACTCAGAATACAAATAACTCAAAGCATAAATGCCGACATGCGAAGATCCATGTCAAGTAAGACAAGTCATGGCCACCAATCATACATTGTGGATCCAT